>MU174354.1:39459754-39643219 GCA_016696395.1 Antechinus stuartii
AAAAAAAAAAGAACAAAAGAAAACAACAAACACAACCATAATTAGTTCTGAATGAAACATAACTTGCAAAAGAGAATGGTTGTTGATAAGTGTGAAAAAGTAGATTGGAATCACACTGCAGAGAGTTATGATAGCTTAGAAAGATTGTAGTTTGTCAAGGAACTGGGAAGTACAAATAAGCAGGTCTGCACCATGATGAAACCTATGGAAGATTGAGAATAATGATTTGGAAAGGAGAAAACTAAAGTCAGGGAGTACAGTTAGGAGCAATCAAACATTCTGGGAGTGAGAGAAGAAGGGGCTTGAGTTGAATCCTTGCCATCACCTCCACCACAACTTTCTCTTATTTGCCATGAATAAGTAAGAGTGATTATTTGAGAGAGAGAGAGAGAGAGAGAGAGAGAGAGAGAAAGAGAGAGAGAGAGAGATGTTTGGATAGATAGATAAAGCATTTATTAAGTGCTTTCTAAGTGCTAGGCACTGCACTAAGTTTTCAGCTTTAATGAAGCACTAAGCTAATACCTAGTTCTTCTTCCAGTAACTTCAACCTCTGTGGAGAAAGAAGAGTCTTTTCCTTGAACTTCTGGAGTTATAAAAGGTAACCAAGATAGTCCCTTTAACAGATGCATGAATATTCTGTAAGATGAATTAGGGGGATGTCTATCCCAGACATATGAAGATTTCCCCCATGGAATGCGTAGATCAAAAAATTAATTCCAACTTAGAGCTCAGTCAGGCATTGAAAACTCAAAAGTCATTCTCTGTATCCCAGGATATCACCATTGATTTTTGTCTTGCTACTGGACTTTGATAAGTCTGGAAGAGAAAGTAAGGCAATTCTACCTAACTTAAACCCAATTTATCTACAAATCAAGATATCACCATGTGATGAAGGAAAGATGAATAACAACAACATTTTGTGGGGAGTCCAATCAGAGATAATGTCATAGTTTCCCATAGTTGTGTAAAGGGTGAAGGACTAGGTTCCAGGGAAGTAATGTCCTGTCTTACATGTACCAGCCAGATAAACCTAAGCAAAACTTTTAATTTATCTGAGCTTTAATTTTCTTATCTGTAAAATTGAGATAATACTGTTTTCATTGTGTGCCTCATAAAATGTTGTTTGTTGAGAATAAAGTACTTTGCAACAACAATAATAACAATAACAAAACGAAAAATAATAATGAACATTTATATAGCACTTTAAGATTTGCAAAGGATTTTACTTTTGTCAACTCATTTAAACATAAATGAAGCACTCTGTAAATATGAATTATTATCATTATTGATTGCCTGGGAATTGGAGTGGACTTTTAAATCTTTCAGAATTCTAACAGGGGAAGCTGGATAGTGAGTATACGCAGTGAGAAGGGACCATGGAGGGAAGACCCAGGATCCTGAATTAGGAACTGTTAGCATAAAGACTTCAGACTGAACATCTCAACCCAAACCAGCAAACATTTATTAAGCACCTAGTCACACACAAAGCCAGTCCAGGGAAGCAATCTGGCTTCTGGGATATTTATGAGGTTTGAGAAGTTATTTATTGATCAAAGAATTGCATTAACTCTCTGATTTTCTCATGCCCTCTGTAAAATATATGAATTTGTTTTTTTTCCTTTAGAGATAAACCCTATGTTACAAAATCTATATTTCATATATGTGAAGGAAAAGCTGAGGGGCTGGTAAAAGGAGAGTGAATTCTGAGGCAAGAGACTTGTGAATAGTGGTTTTGAGGCTTGAGAGTATAATAATAAGGATCAAGAAGCAGATGGGTTGTTGAATTAAAAAAAAGAATGCCTTGCATTTTTATGCCTCTTTAAACTTCACAAAACACTATATACAAACATAAATACACATACACACACATATGTCTTTAACAACAGTGGAAAGTAGGTACTATTACCCCCATTTTCAGATGTGGAAACTGAGGCAAATAGATTAACTGATTTATCCAGAGATAAGATTTAAATTCATATTCTTCTGAATCAAAGTACATTTTTTTTTCATTGAGTTTGCTGCCTAAGTATCCATTAACTAGAACTTTAAACCAATTGAATGGGAGTAGCCAGTTCTAGAACTACCTTGACCCCCTCAGCCTTTAGGATAAATCTAATCCTGATTTCTATTGCTAGGGAAATTATGGATTTGGCAGGATTCCAGGATACACTCTGACACTCCTGATCTATAAATCTATCTTTACCTTTAAAGGAAGTAGAGAATAGCTTCTGTGACAAACATAATATCATTGAATGATATTCCCTTGTTCTGATGTGAAAACTGAGGTTTTGACCATTAAGGTAATTGGTTCTTTGTCATACATCAAGAATTCATATTAAATCAGTCTCTAAGAAGCTTCTTTGCTATACACAGCATTTAGGCTGTTTTGGATATGTTGGGGCACGTGTCCCAGTGCCCTTTTGACCAAGAACAACTTATAGTTTACCTTCGTAAAAACTGATTCAAAACTAAAATGAAGGTGGAAAGCATCCTACTACATTCTGCCCTAATCAGACAATACTTATCTGAGAAATGTATATCTTCTATCTGGATACTGATTTTTTTATTGAAATTTTTTATTTTCAAAACATATACAAGGATAATTTTTCAACATTGACCCTTGCAAAACCCTGTGTTCTAATTTCTCCCCCTTCCTCCTACCTCTTTCCCTAGATGGCAAGTAATCCAATATATGTTAAACATGGTAAAAAATATGTTAAATCCAATATAGACATACATATTTATACAATTATCTTGCTGCACTAGAAAAATCAGATCAAAAAAGGAAAAAAATGAGAAAGAAAATAAAATTCAAGAAAACCACACACACACACAAAAGAATGAAAATGTTATGTTGTGATCCACCCTCAGTTCCCACAGTTCTCTCTTTGGCTCTCATCATCACAAGATCATTGGAAATGACCTGAATCATCTCATTTTTGAAAAGAGCTGAGCCACATCCATCAGAATTGATCATCTGTATAATTTTGTTGTAGCTGTGTACAATGATCTCCTGGTTCCGCTCATTTCAGTTAGCATCAGTTCACATAAGTCTCTCCAGGCTTCTCTGAAATCCTCCCGCTGATCATTTCTTACAGAACAATAAGACTCCATAACATTCATATACCATTACTTATTCAGCCATTCTCCAATTAATGGGCATCCACTCAGTTTCCAGTTTCTTGCCACTACACAAAGGGCTGCCACAAACATTTTTGCACATGTGGGTCCCTTTCCCTTCTTTAAGATCTCTTAGGAATATAAGCCCAGTAGAAGCACTGCTAGATCAAAATCACATGCACAGTTTTATAGTCCTTTGGGCATAGTTCTAAATTGCTCTTCAGAATGGTTGGATTTGTTCACAATTCCACCAACAATGTACAGTGTCCCAGTTTTCCCACATCCCCTCCAAGATTCATCATTATCTTTTCCTGTCATCTTAGCCAATCTGAGAGGTATGTAGTAATACCCCAGAGTTGTCTTAATTTGCATTTCTCTGATCAATAATGATTGAGAGCACCTTTTCATATGAGAAGAAATGGTTTCAATTTCATCATCTGAAAATTGTCTGTTCATATCCTTTGACCATTTATCAATTGGAGAATGAATTGAATTCTTATAAATTAGAGTCAATTCTCTATATATTTTAGAACCCTTGAATGTAAAAATGTTTTTCCAGTTTATTGCTTCCCTTCTAATCTTGTCTGCATTATTTTTGTTTGTACAAAACCTTTTTAGCTTAAAATAATAAAAATTATCTATTTGATGTACAGTTATGAGTTCTAGTTTCTCTTTGATCACAAACTCCTTTCTTCTCCACAGATCTGAGAGGTAAACTTGGATACTGAATTTTAAGACAATTATTGACAAACTGGAGAACTGTCCAGTGGAGGATGACCAGGGTTAAACTTGTAGAAGATCTAGCTACACTGCTCTTTATATAAAAGAAAGAGAAAATCTAGCCCCTGCATTTAGGCAGTTTTCACACTGTTGAGGAAAACAGAACAGATACAGAAAAAAAATCAAGAATACAAAAATAACATCCACCATGCAATCAGTTTATTGGCATTATTAAGCATCTATTAAAACATGTCAGGCACTATTCCACATGTGTAGAATAGTGTGGGGATATATGGGGAATATAAAAATGGCAAAATATAGTCCCTGCCCTCTTGGAAATTACAATTCAGTCGGGGGAAGGGGATAACATATAAATTTATACCAAACAAATTTACAAAGTAAACTATATACAAGATAAATAGAAAATAGTTAAAATAATTAAAAGAGGAAAGGCATTAGAATTAGAGGAGTTAGGGAGAGCTTCCAATAAGAGAAGGACTCTTAGTTGGGATCTAAAGGAAGTTAGGGAGATCAATGGGTGAAGTGAAGGAGGAAGAACTTTCCAGGCATGAAGGACAATCAAAGAAAATACCCAGAGCCAGAGATAGGGTGTCTTCTTCATGATCAGGAAGCCAGTGTCACTGGTTGGAGTGTATAAAAAGATTGGCATGATAGAGCAGCTTTGAATCCCAAACAGAAATTTTCGTATTTCATCCTGGAGGCGATAAGGAGCCACTAGAATTTATTGATTATGGTGTGACATGATTTGACCTGTGCTTTAAAAAATCACTTTGGTGACTGAGTAGAGGATGGATTAGAGGAGTTAGAAGCATAAGACAGGTAGATCACCAGAAGTTATTGCAATAGTCCAGGTATAAGATGATGAAAAATTAGTGATGTGTCAGAGGAAAGAAGGGAGCAGATTCAAGAAATGTGGCAAAGATGCTCCAAAGGGAATGATGGAATCATGTTAAAAGAATGTGAAAGTGAAAAATGTAAAGGAAAGTCTTCAGGTTAAGCTTTACTGAGTAGGTGTAGGGATAGAAAAGCGGCAATGAGGGGAAAAAAAGAACATAAAAGGGAGGACAGAGTTTAGGGTTTGAAGTTTTCCACCCAACTATAGAAATAGCCACAATGTTCCCAGCTGGAGAATACTGAAACTCATTTAACATCCCCTGAGGGTTTTCAGATCTTTACAGGGCTCTGTAGAATTAGAAAAAACTGAAATTAAGTCTGGGTAGATGCTGCAGTTGGCCAAGCCCAGAAGCAAAGTTAGAAGATGCCGACAGAAATGCAAAGCATGTCCTGGAATGAAGTAGGGCTTCAGCATAACTTCATTAAAAATTGAGTATGCTGTAATGTTGAGCTATTCTTAGCCTGGATAACTTTTTAAAAGGTTAAGTCTAATAACTTGGCTTGCCTGTCATAGATCTCCTGATTCTAATATAGATGAGAGAGGTGACCTCTGTGACTCTACAAATTATTGGAAATAAGAAGATAGCAGTTCTTGGAACTTTTGTATTGATTAGTTAAGTAAATCATCTACTAAATGGAAATCTCATTGGAAGGGTATACATCTAACTGAATTAATAAGTGGCCCAATTAGGCAAAATGTAACAAAAACACCCTGATGGATTGGAGATTTATAAACAGACCCCAAAGAGTGGGAAGGCTCAGAGGAAATCAGAGAATCACAGAATTTCAGAGTTGGAAGGGATCCCAGAGGCCATCTTGATTAACCCACATCTGAAAAAAAGATTTCTGTTTACTATTTGAAGCAGCCTTTTTTGAAGTAGCAAGGAACTGGAAACTGAGTGGATACCCATCAGTTGGAGAATGGTTGAATAAATTATGGTATATGAATGTAATAGAATATTATTGTTCTGTAAGAAATGATCAGCAGGATGATTTCAAAAAGGCCTGGAAAAACTTTCATGAACTGATGCTAAGTGAAGTGAGTAGAACCAAGATAACATTGAACATAGGAACTACAAGATTATGTGATGATCAATTCTGATGGACGTGGCTTTTTTCAACATGGAAATGATTTAGGCCAATTACAATAGACATGTGATGAAGAGAGCCATCTATGGTCCAAAAGAGAACTAATGGGACTGAATATGAATCACAACATAGTTTTTTCACCCCTTTTATTGTTGTTTGCTTGCTTTTAGTTTTATTTCTCGTTTTTTTCCCTTTTTGATCTGATTTTTCTTGTGTAGCATGATAAATGTGGAAATATGTATAGCTGTTGAGGGGAGGGGATGGAGGAAGAAAGGGAGAAAAATTTTGAAGGCAAAAATTCTTCAAGGATGAAGTTGAAAACTATATTTGGATATATTTTGAAAATAAAAAACTTCAAAAAGGATTCCTATTTACAAAGTATCCTACAATTGGCCAGCTAGCCTTTGTTTAAAGACCTCAAATCATGGTGAAACCATTACCTGTTCAAGCAAACATTTCCCTTTTATTTGCTAAGCATTTTTGTAACATCAAATTTTTTAATTATTGTTATTTTAGCTTTTATTGAAAGAATATACACATGGGTAATTTTTCAGCATTGACCCTTGCAAATAGATCTGTTCCAACTTTTCTCCCTCTTCCCTCCACCCCCTCCCCTAGATGGCAGGCAGTCTCATACATGTTAAACATGTTAAAGTATATCTTAAATACAATACATGTGTACATATTTAAACAGTTCTCTTGTTGCACAAGAAAAATTGAATTTAGAAAGGTAAAAATAACCTGGGAAGAAAAACAAAAATGCAAGCAGACAACACCAGAAAGAGTGTAAATGCTATGTTGTGGTCCACAATCATTTCCCAGTGTTCTTTCACTGGGTGTAACTGGTTCTGTCTATCATTGATCAATTGGAACTGATTTGGATCCTCTCATTGCCAAAGAAATACACTTCCATCAGAATATATCCTCACATAGTATTGTTGTTGAAGTGAATAATGATCTCCTGGTTCTGCTTATTTCACTTAGTATCAGTTCATTTAAATCTCTCCAAGCCTCTCTGTATTCATCCTGCTGGTCATTTCTTACAGAACAATAATATTCCATAACATTAATATACCACAATTTACCCAACCATTCTCCAATTGTTGGGCATCCATTCATTTTCCAGTTTTTGGCCACTGCAAAAAGGGCTGCTACAAACATTTTTGCACATACAGGTCCCTTTCCCATCTCTTTGGGATATAAGCCCAGTAGTAATACTTCTGGATCAAAAGGTATACACAGTTTGATAACTTTTTGAGCATAGTTCCATATTGCTCTCCAGAATGGTTGGATCAGTTCACAACTCCACCAACAATATATCAGTGTCCCAGTTTTCCCGCATCCCCTCCAACATTCACCATTATCTTTTCCTGTCATCTTAGCCAATCTGACAGGTGTGTAGTGGTATCTTAGAGTTGTCTTAATTTTCATTTCTCTGATTAATAATGATTTGGAGCATATTTTCATATGGCTAGAAATACTTTCAATTTCTTCATCTGAAAATTGTCTGTTCATATCCTTTGACCATTTATCAATTGGAGAATGGCTTGATTTCTTATAAATTAAAGTCAATTCTCTATATATTTTAGAAATGAGGACTTTATCAGTGTAACATAAAACTTAAATTTTCTTCTCTATAATTTCCACCCATTAGAAGCATCTAGGTAACTAACTCATTGGATAAAAGTTTGGCCCTGGAGTCAGGAAGCCCTGAGCTTAGATCTGGCCTCAGAACTTACTAGCTGTGTGACTCTGAGAAAGTCATTTAAGCCTGTTTGTTCTGTTTACCTCAGTTTCCTCAGCTATAAAATAGAGAACACTCACCTTTCTTGATTGTTGTGAGGATGAAATGAAATAATATTTATTGAAAATTTAGCATTCTTTGGAATATTTTTTCCTCATCAAAGAATTTTATTTTCATTTAAATTTTATGTGTGGTAGTAATTTTATGATCATTCATCCAATAGTGGGACATTAAGTGCTCTCCCTCTGAGATGAATGTCTACCCCCAAGCTTGTAAAGATTTCCCCTAGCAGAATGGGCAGATGAGAACAATTTGTTCCAATGGCCATGAAGGCAACTGAAGCAGGTGCTGTGGAGGCTTAGAGTTTGATCAGAACATGGAAGACCTAAAGTCATTTCATGCATTCTGGACCACCACCAGTTTTCTTGATTTTTAATGTTGTGTAAGTGCTTATTCCTACCTCCTTTTTCCTTCTCCAACCCATTGCTCCTAGTTCTTCTAGGATCAGATAGAATTAATTTTAACCACTTTTCTGTATAACAAACCTTCAAATCCTCAAAAATTGTCATCATATCTCCTGTAAAGTCTTCCTTTTCTAAGCTAAAGAATTCCAGTTTCTTCAACTGATCATTGTAGGGCATGAGCTTGAGACATTTCATTGTTCTGATTGTCCTCCCCTGGATATTTTCCAGCTTATCAATATCCTTCCTGAACAGTGGCTCTCAGAAATTAACACCAGCCCTCTCTTGATGTGGTCTGACAAGATCAGAATGGAGTAGGGTTCCTGCTTATTTCTGGGCGCTATGCCTCTATTAATATATTCTCAGGCTGCTTTAAGGTCTTCTTGGCTGCCATTTTTTGCTGCTTAAGTCTGATAGGGCTTATAGTCTTAAACACACACACACACAAAAAAAAGAAACCCTAGATCTTTTCCAGATGAATTGCTAAGTGAAAATACCTCCCTTCCTTGAACTTGAGAAACTGATTTTTTTTAATCCAAGTATAAGCCCTAATGAATTTACCCCAATTTTAGTTTGTTCAATTGATTCCATTGCTGTAGATTTTTTTAACAATATCTTTTTGAATGACCCTGTTATCCAATGTTTTAGTTAGCCATCCCATCTTTGTATTGTTTATAAATTTGATAAGTATGCTTTCTCTGCTTTTTGCCCATATGATGATAAAAATATTAAACAATAACTTATCCCTGGGTGGTACCACTATAGATATCTTTCCAAGTAAGATTTAATTATTATCCTTGAGAACTGACCATTCAATAAGTTCCAAATCAATCTAATTGTACTATTGTCCAACCCATGTCTGTCAATCTTTTCCATAAGGATAGAATGAGAATCTTTGTTAAATGATTTGCTAAAATCTCTCAGTGTTATAGAAAAGAAAAGACATGGGCTCTGGAGTCAGAAAACCTGAGTTTGAATTCTGCTATTGATGTTTACTACCTATGTAATCATGGTCAAATCACATAATTTTTGTATGCCTCCATATCTTAATCTACAAAATCAGAAACGTGAATTAGATGATCTCTGGGTCCCTTCCATCTCTAAAGTTGTGACTGAAAGCTATATCTCTCAACATCATGAACTCCAAATTTATGATTATTAAATACTCTTATTGAAGAGGTTAGAGACTGATGTCACTGAATTTGCATTATCCACACTATTTCTGATGCTATTCCCATGATTCAATATGCTTTTCTTGCCTGTGTTATGACTCGCCCCTGAATATACCCAGACTGAAAGCACTTTGGGAAGTCTGTTTATGCGCTGCTGCCTACTCATTCTTTGTGGCTTTCTGTCTGGCTAGGGAAACTAAGCCAGCCGATTCACTCTCTAGCTTGCAAACATTGAGCCATTAACCTAGAAGGCAGTGGCCAAATCTGGTTCCTGCTTCCCACCCATGCCTATCGCAGCATCACACACAAACATGTTTTGGAGATGGGGTCTCGATGCTGGTGATTCTATCCCAGCTCATTTCAAACACAACAGGGATCTTTTTCAAATAACCTATAGCCTGGAGTTAGCAACCATTAATCCTGAGCAGGGTAAAGAGTACTCATTTATTTTGCTTTGCTACAGGTTCAGGGAGCTTCTGCACAGATTGGAGGAAGCTAGTAAGAACTTTGGACCTATTTGGAAAAAGCTACAGGTATCAATTTGACATCCTCCGCACTAATAGACAAGAGCAGGTGCAGATAATATAGTGCAACAAATAAAAAAAAATTCTTATTTGATAATGGCTTGTATTACATGGTATTCTGTTTTTGTTTTGTCTCTTTCCAGCAACAGAGGCAGCAGATTTACCTTCCTCATTAGGTTTGGCTCAGGCTAAAATGAAAAGGCAGATGGCCCAAAAGTATGTTGAAAGGCAGGGAAAAGCCAACTTGGAATGAGAAACTTACCATGGATAATTGAGAGTTGGCTGTAATAAATATATGATGGATGGATGGATGGGTTGTTGTATGGATGGACAGATAGATGGATGCATAAAGAAAGAGACGGATAGGCAGAGAGAGAGAAAGAAGTAGATAGTTGTAGAGAGATGGATAGATTGATAGCATAACATGTCATAAAAAGTGAAGTATAGAAGATAGAAAGCTGGCTGTAGGGTTGAAAAATATCTAGGTTCAAGTTCTTGAATGTGACAAAATAGCCGTGTGACCATGGGCAAGTTATTTAATGTTCTGAGTCTCTCAGGCAATTTTCTAAAATCATATACTTACAATTTGCTGATGTGCATCAATATAGAGAATTTCCAAACCAGAATTTCTATAAGACCAATGAAATCTCAAATCTAGACAGGTTAGTTCAGTTAATTTCCCAAACTGTCAGTTTGCTTAATACTAAAGTTCAAATCCTCACTTTTAAAATAATGATATTTTTCACTTAGAAATGGGCAAATGCAAAAGGATAGTTTAATGATGATGATGATGATGATAACTTCACAGTTATATAGCACTTAATATATCAGCAACTATGCTATGTGTTCATAAATTTATAGCTAGAAGAGATCTTGAAGAGCAAATGAGATAATATTTTTTTAAAAGCACTTAGTCCAATATTTGGTACAGTAATTGGTGCTATATAAATGCTTATTCATTCCATTTCTCTCTCCCTTCAATCTAGTCCAACCCTATCATTCTACAAATAAAGAAATTAAAGCCCAGAGTGATTAAGTTGCTCAAAGTCATGTAAGTCACTACCCTAGAATTTTAATCCAGGTCTTCCAGTTCCAAATACTGGAACTGCTACCTCTTCACAATCTAGGATTTTAACAATTTTTCTTTTCACTTGATAAGGAATTTCATAGGTAGTTGACACATGAAATGCTTTCTGCAAAATACACAGATGTAGAATTAAGCATATTCCGAACTCCAGTGATTTTTTCAGGCTCCTCTTTTGCCTATGTGAAGCCTTCCTCCTATCTCTTTGCATGCAGGGGAGGTAGACATACTGAGGATAATGGGGATGTCAGTTGGAAGGCAAAGAGGTGAATGTCCCTCCAGGGTGCGGGTCTCAGTGATTAGAGCTGAGTGGTAGTCTAGACTCCCCTTTCCGTTCCTGGTACCAGAACAGCACCTCCACTCTGACCTTGCCCAAGTAGTTAAACAACAGGTTATTTCCTTATCTGTACATTGGGAGTAATAACACAGCACCTCTCTGACAGAGAAGAAGCTTAATCCTTGCATGGAAGTCAGCAACTTGCAGGAAGAGTAAATATTCTTGATTAGAAACAAATGTCTCTCCATCCCGCTTTTCCCCTTCCGACGGTTGCCTCTCCTCTCGCGGAGGCGATGCATTTCATTCCTCGGAATGCCATTTTCCAAACCTCTGACATTCTGCGGCACCTCATCATCGGCTTCATCATGGATCATGCCAATTTGTCAGTTTTAATCTGTCTGAAAACCCGCAGCTGCCTGCAGAAATCTTTTTATTTCCTATATGTTGATATAAAGATTTCACACATTGATTTTTATGTAGCTCTGATTACATGCAAGCTAAGCAAACAGTGACAGGTTGGTACTCAGGGTAATGAATGCTCAGCCAGATTAATACAAATCAATTGCATTGGCAGCTTGCGGGAGGAGTGGGAGGGTGGGGAGGAGTGGGGGGAGGGTGTCTGGCCGGCACAAGCTGCCAGGTGCATGCAGATGGTCAGAGGCTGACACTCTTACCTATTTACAGTGATGGACTCATTAGCAGGTTTCTCTATGGGCTTGTGATGGGCTCTTCGCTTTAAATGTCACCCAATAGAGCTTCTACTACTCTACCTCCATCCCCACCCCCATCCCCTACAAGGCAATTGATAAAAACATCATTGGATCCTGCCAAGTGAGTAAGTCCTTCCATGACTTGTGTAGGACATGGGGGAAGGCAAGACATATAGGTCCTCTGGGTGGAATTTCCATCCCAAGAGCTGGAGCACATAATAATAACAGCTAGAGTAATCCAGGGAAGCGACACTGCTAAGATGCTAAATCAGTGGGAAGGTTTCTCGACAACTTATCCACTGTCCTTTCCACTGAACTATTCATGAGTACTAATAATATAGCATTTATATATTACTTTAAGGTTTGCAAAGCCCTGTATAATTACCTTATTTTATCCTCATAATTACCTTGGGAGGTAAGTGTCATTATTGTTCCCATTTTGCAGATAATGAAACTCCAGCAAATAGGTTAAGTGACTTATCTAGGTGGGTGCTTGATGTCAAATCTGAACTCAATTTTTTCCAAATTCCAGGACCTGAACTCTATCCACTAAGCTATTTAGCCATCAGCAACACATGAAACTAGTACAGATGATTAACTAGCACAGGGACAAGATCTCCCTTCCTCTTTTATGTATTGTCTTCCCCCAATAGAATGTAAGCCCTTTTAAAACCAGGATTGTCTTTTTGGTGCAACAGATAGTTCTGCTATAACACAACATATTAGTTCCTAAAATTCACCATACTATACAAAACAGCACAATAAAAGCTACAAGACTTGTGGGAAAACTGGAGTTAGGGTACAACACTCAAAAAATTCATCAGTGACACATTAAAAAAAAAAGATAGGAACCTAATAAAAATGGCAGCACCGTTTTATACACGCATAGGAAGTATGTTCCAACTAATTGAGAAAACTGGATAATGCCCTGTGGATTTTATATAGAATAGCAGACCCTAGAGCATCTGGAAGTTTAGCAGTGTAAACTTTGAGCTAAATCTGTGAGAAGGAATCTTTTGGAGGAGTGGGGGGGGGGGAGAAAAGCTTTAACCTTGGTCATATTCTCTTCCCCATACCCCTTGATTAAAATAGGACTTAATAGAGAATTGTAATTACATTCGTGGTCTTTTTGGCTTGTGTGCCTAATGAGCACAATAAGATAAAATGACCCTGTGTCACATGGAATGATTTTTCTTTGGAAGCACAATGAAATCTACTCCACCAACTTCTTTATTTGTGCTTCTCAGGTTAACCTGTGAGCAACCCTCCTTCCATTTAGCAGCATCTGCTTTATGCCTTATGGCTTTATTTATAGTGAGAATGTCAATATGGGTATGGTCCAGCTCCTTCAGGAACGTGTTAACTTGATTGCAGTCATCTCACATTTAGAATAAGATAGAGACTAGATCTGTGACTTCATTGATTTTAGGAACTTCTAAATTAGAAGAATCTCTCTACAAGGACATGTTGGCACCTTCCCTGTAACTTAAGATATCAGAGCCTACCAAAATAAGCATGTGTGCTTTTTAAAGGAAGGACTTAAACCTAGTAATTCCTGGATTTAAAGTCTCCTCATATTCACTATATCAAGGCTGACTGCCTTACATTTAGAATACCAAAAATGAAATTAATATTTTAGATTGAAAACAAGACCAGCGTGGTTCTTAGCCTTCTCTGCTTGCCTTTCTACTATCCACCACAATTACTGAGGAAGCACAAAGTTTCATGGGACTGAGGATCATTTTGCATCTTTATTTTGTGAGTGTCAGTAACTAACCAGCTAATGAAGAGCTATAATTGGACGGATACTCAAGCAGAAAAGCTAGGATCATATTTGAAGACTTTCCCTCTTGATAGACTCAACTAGAACTTGCTGTCATAACCTCTGAGAACTCATAAAGAGGTATTAGAGAAGGACTTTGATGAAGAAGAACACGGATTCCAGTTTTTTCTGTGATAATAACAGATAGTTTTAAAGATCTACCCTTGGTAAGGAAAAACCTGGAAACTGGAGTGATGACTTATGAAATTGGGGTAGGAATTCCTAGCTAAGGATTAAACCAAGAAATGTATCTAATATGTATTTGCTTTCTATTTTCTCTATGATTCTAGCAGAGCCAATAAAGAAGATTTAGAGGCAGACCTCTCAATGCAAGTTTAGAATTAGAGAAACAGTCAGTAGGCTTGGGGGCAGCTATAAAGTCCTAGCCAAAAACACTTGGGCTACTACCCATGTGATATTAGCAGAAAAGAAGTAGACTGACTGAAAGATCTAAAATGTAGACTAATAGTGATGATGATGATAATAATAGCTATTATTATTATAAATAATTATAATAAATTATAACTGTGTAGCATTTTAAGATTTGCAATGCACTTTACATAGTGTTATCTCTATTGATCTTTACAATAATCTTGTAAGGTAGATGTACAGGAAGAAGCTGATATAGATAGAGATTAAGTGACTTGTCCAGAATTAGAATAGGGACCCTGAGGGCAAGAAGCTTCTAGTAGATCCAGAGTTTGGATTCCCCTAGGGAAAAAATGAGATAGTACAGGGTCAGAACCTAAGGAAAAGTAGTAAGAACACTCACATGAAGACCAGGAAATAAACAAAGATGAAATAGAAGAGGGTGGTGATTTTGTAGAAAAGGAAGGAGAGATCATCAAGAAGGAAAAAAACTATCAGTTGCTCAGAATCAGCTAGGTAGCACAGTAGAGTGCCAGACCTGGGGTCAGGAAAATTCATCTTCCTGAGTTCAAATCTAGCCTCACAATTTCTGTGTGACTCAGGGGAAAATCACTGTTTATCTCAATTTCCTCATCTGTAAAATATACTGGAGAAGGAAATGGCAAAGTATTCCAGTATCTCTGCCAAGAATACTCCAAATAGGGTCATGAAGAGTTGGACAAGATTAAAACTACTCAAGAACAACAAAAATAGACTGCTTAGAAATGAAAGAAGATTAGGATTGCCTTCAGTGATTAGAATATCATTGCTGAACTCATTAGTTTCACGAGAATAGTGAGAATAAACCTACAAGAGAAGAACTGAGGAGACAATGGATATTGAATAAGTAGATGAATAGGAAAGAAATATTTCTAAAAAAGTTAACAGTAAAAAAGGAAGAGAGACTGCATGGTTTAAAAGAGTTGAAGAGAAAACTTTTGTGAATTGGGAAGAACTAAGCAGGTCTGTAGGCATATGGGAATGAACCAATGGAGAGGGACATAATGATGAAATATGAGATGATTGAATGACTATTTATTTGATCAATGTTTTGGGGAAAATAGGAGGAATTGGTACCGAGGGCAAATGTAGAGAGATTAGCTTTAGTAAGGTGAAGAATTATCTTGTCTAAATTTTATATTTTTTCAGCATTTCCCAGCAAAGTTTATATATGTGCATTTATTAAATTTCACAAAATTGTTGAATTGAATTGAATCTGCCGTTACCCTACTTTTTTCTGCCTTATTCTCCTCCAGGTAATCTATGCTGCACCTAGACTGGACTATTTGTTTCCCTTAAACTCAACAATGGCTGTAGGTTGCCTATTGTCTTTGTTCATCTGGAATATACCCTTTCTCCTTCTTTGCCTGTTGAAGTCTTCTTACTTTTCTTTTGAGATACATCTTAAATAATACCTTCTTCATGAAGCCTTTCTTGATTTCCCCAGTTGATAATGACCTTCACTGGCCCCAAATTTCATATAGTCATAGTTTGTAGCTCTCATGCATTTATAATGTAGTATGATTATTTGTGTATGTGCCATATCTGCCTACAAGGCTATAAGCTAGCCCCCCTTACCAGTGCTCAGACCAGCAATCTTCACATAATAGGTGGTTAATAAAATGTTTTAATT
Organism: Antechinus stuartii; assembly: GCA_016696395.1. NCBI lineage: Eukaryota > Metazoa > Chordata > Mammalia > Dasyuromorphia > Dasyuridae > Antechinus > Antechinus stuartii. The sequence goes on from MU174354.1 coordinate 39,475,434, forward strand.
TGCTGAATGAAATGTTCCCTGCTTTCTGTATCCCATGGCCCATAACCAAAGCTCTGGACATGATCACATGGACTAAGTTCAATTAGGAAGGCTTCTCAATAATAACTCCACGGCTTATTCTGTTTCCACACAGAAGTTTCCATTGGAACACACAAATCTGACAGGAAACTCTCTTAAGGACCCTGATCCTAGCAAATAACTGAGATTTTTAAGATATTAATATAGCAAAGGCTTAGTAAAATACCACTAGCTAACATTTCTATAGTACTTTAAAGTTCAAAAAGCCTTTTAAATGCCTAATTTCCTTATAGTCTCACAACAATTCTGGGAAGAAAGTGGTCTTATTATGCCCATCTTATAGACAGGAAACTGAATCTCAGAGAGCTTAAGGTTCTTGCTTTTGGTTACCTGGTTATTAAATATTAGAAGCAGAATTCAAAACTCATTTTACCTTGACTCCAACTCAAATAGTAATGCCCACAGTAATAAGATGATAAGGAAAAAGAGAGAATGGACTATTTTCTATCCTATTTAGGATAGGAAACATTAGGGACTGGAATTACTACCTGTCTTGGAAAAGAAACAATTAAAACCTGCATTCCAATGACTACAACTACAATTACAACTAGGAATTTTACAATTGTAAAATTCATGGTACCCCTCTATCAAATCCTTGCCACATTCCCTGCTATCACCAGACTCAGAGTTGGTATAGCATCTATTTTTCTTTCCCCTGCTAGATCGTTGCTATCTTTTGCTATATCTTTATCTTGACCATCAATTGTTTACTCTTTTAATGTGGTACTTACTTCAGTTCCTGGGCAACTGGTATCTCTGTCCACTTCTCCTGACTTGATTTCTCATTTTAAAAATATCTCCTTATTTTCCTTGTCATGATCTTTCCCAGAAATCCCTACACCCAGTTATTTATATCTTCATGCTTCCTGGAACTTCTCTTTCTTCCCAAGCATAGGATGGGCAGAAGGCCTAATCCCCTTGCAATTGTTCAGATTCTTTTAGCATGAACCCATCTCTGAAATGCCTGAACATTTCCAAATTGGAATTATTTGTATTTTGGTTGGAATGTAATGCTTAGAGATACCATATCATTAAAATGTAAAAGAAGAAAAAGGCATGTTCTTTCTGATACTAGGCTTTAGTCTGTCATGTATTAGAGATGCTCATTAAAACACAAAAGGTAAGGGTTCAGAATCAATCACAGAAGTGCAAAAACTGGTCCAGAAGAAGTTTTTAAAAACAGAAAGGTTCAGAGTCCTCCAAGGGAGTCCTTAGTTCAATCATCATAAATCAAAGATGAAGAGAGATAATATGGCCAAGGGCAAGATGATATCTTTTGAATGTGGTGACATCCAAAAGATAAAACCAAAGAAGAGGAATTCAACTTTAGTTAAGCTTTAAGTATTAGCCACAGTAACAGAATTCAAGAATACTTAGGTATAGGACTGAAGGCATATTTTAAATGGACAGAGACATTTTGTAACTTGTATTTCATCATTTTCCCCATAGTTGAGAATTACCTATCATTTCTAGTTCCCATGACAACCATTAGCTGGTAGGATAAAGTACAGAGAGTTCACACCTCAGGATACATGGCCATGTAGAAGAGGTAAGAGAGACCCCCAAGACACTATCCAATAGCTGGTACTTACAGACCTTGGGTTCCTTTCTTCCAAGCTGCTGCTGGAGAGTCCACCACTAAGAAAGAGAGAGAAGAAGGAGAACAAAGGAAGATCAGGTCAGGGAGGAATTTGCTACTAAGAGGAAGCTGCCATCTGGTAACTTCTTAATTAAACTAATCACCCTTGCTAATTAAGTGCCAACCTCAATTATTGTTACTTACTGAAAAAGTGTGTCCTTTAAACTTCAGCACCTTGTGGCAAAGGCCCAGTTACAACTCCCTGGTTATATTAGCCTTAAAACTCCACATGGAATTTGCATGTGATCACTCAGTGCTTAGCACAGTGTCTTCAACATAATAGGTACATAATAAATGTTAATTGATTGATTGATTGATCAGGAAATTATGGATTAATAGAATGACTAGAAATCCTTCCTAGAACCCCAAGCTAAATTAGGAATTTAAAAACCATGTGAAACTTTTCTGGGATGCATTGGTGAGGACTATAGATAGCTAATAACAACTTTTTATTTTTTTAAATACAAGCAAAAATCGTTTTCAACATTCATTCATCTTTGCAAAACCTTGCTTTTCAAATTTTTCTCCCTCCCCTAGACAGCAAATAATCTAATATAGGTTAAGCATGTGTAAATCTTCTAAACATATTTCCACATTTGTCATGCTGAATAAGAAAAATCAGATCAAGAGGGGAAAAAAATATGAGAAAAAAACAAAACAAGAAAACATACAATAATAACAAAAAAAGATAAAAATATGCTTTGATCTACATTCAGTCTTCATAGCTCTCTTTCTGGATGCAGATGGCTCTTTCCATCACAAGTCTTTTTGGAATTACCTTGAACCATCTCTCTGAAAAAAGCCATATCCATCAGAATTAATCATCTCATAATTTTGTTGTTGCTATGTACAATGACCTCCTGGTTCTGCTCATTTCACTCAGCATCAGTTCATGTAAGTCTCTCCAGGCCTCTCTAAAATTATCCTGCTGATCTTTCTTATAGAGAACAATAATACTCCATAACATTCATTTACCACAATTTATTCAGTCATTCCCCAACTGATGGACATCCACCCAGTTTTTAGCTGCTCACCATTATAAAAAGGGCTGCAACAAAGATTTTGGCACATACGGGTCCCTTTCCCTTCTTTAAGATCTCTTTGGGATACAAGCCCAGTAGAGACTGCTGGATCAAAGGGTATGCACAATCTGATAGCCTTTTGGGCAGAGTTCCAAGTTGTATGAACAACATTCTTTATAAACTAGTAGATGAATATCTAGGACAGTAGAAAAACTGCATGTAGCCCCTGTCTTCTTTTTCTTCACCACCCTCTTCCCCACCAAACCTCTAGCTTACTGCCCCTCACAAATGAAGCCTTGTTAATAGATTAAATTGTTACTGTCTGGGTAGTTTCTTTTCTTTTCTTTTCTTTTTTTCTTTTTTTTTTGCTGGGCAGTTTTTTTTACATAAGTCTCTTCTTCACCAATCTGAGCTTCTCAAGGGCTGTATGTAATCTTCTGTTTCTTTTATAAAAGTGCCTAGGATGGTGCTGATCACCTAGCAGGTGCCAAATAAATGCTTATTAATGCAACAGGCTCATTCATGTCTCTCTATCATCAAACTGATTTCATTATTTATGTTTACTTTGTGCAATTATCAGCCAACCATGGTAAATCAGAATAATTGCCTTTCCATTGGTTAACTAGATTGTCTAACACAGAGAATAATTAATTATTCACCAGCAAATGAATCAGTTTAATTGGTTTGAGTGTAGACACCAGATGAAACATCATGTTTCCATCATTTCCAGATATTGATATGAGCAGAGGAGAAACACAAACAAGGGCTGTGAATCCTAGGACTAGATGAAAGACAGCTTAAATGATAAAATCCCCAGTCCATGTGCTGCCTAAGTATTTACTAAGGATCTGTGTGCCTAGCTTTTGCTAGATAGGATAGAGATGCAAGAAAAATAGAAGACATAGTCTCTGTCTGCCTCTGAGAATGGAATACAGTGGGGGATACAAATCTCATATCCATGAAACATTTACAGAACAAGACAAAACAGCATGTAATGACATGCTAAATTGTAAAGTACAGAAAAAAATTGAATGGAACAGCTTTATGAAGAAATGAGCTCCCTGTTACTTTCCCAGTTCCCTTTAATGCTAGTGCCTTCTCTCTAAAATTATCTCCAATCTATCATATATGTGTATTATGTATATATATATATATACACATACATTTACACATGCACATTTACTTATTATATCACTTAAATTTATCATGTATTATATTCAATAATGTGAAGTAAGTATGCATATATGTAAGTTACATATTATATATCATTTATATTGATTTGTATGTAATTATTTATGCTATAATACACACAATATGTGTAATAATGTATGATATGTACATATGCATAAGAATATATATTTTTATATTGTACATTATTTAAATTTATTATTTATTATTTAAATATATATTCACATATGTTTATTTGCATGCTCTCTTCTTTGTTAAATTTTTAACCTCATTAAGGCCAAGATCTGTTTTTGTCTTTTTTTTCTTTTTATCTCCAATACTTCACACAGAGACTGGCACATAATAGATACTTAATAAATACTTGTTGACAGTTAATGAAACTGTTCAAACAGGGGCGAAATAAATACATAGTACAAGATAAACAATGTGGAACCTCAAACCTACTCAAAAATCTTAGCCACACTAAAGAAGCGAGACCCTGTACAGTTATCCCTTCTACATCTAGGTGTTAGGAACATGATATCCCCTAATCATCTTTTTGGTCTTTCCTTTGTATCAGAAAAGTCCAAAATATCATGATATTAAAAGATAAAATATGTTGACATTATATAATAATACACATATATTCTATGCATTTTTGAGTTTTTTGCTTCTAAAAGAGTTCCCCCAGATTCCCAATTAATTTCTTATGCTGGCCTGTGATATCAAATCCAGGATGTTACTATTACAATGTTGAAGGGATAACTGCAGTGTAGTGGAAAGGACATTGGATTTCGAATCAGCAAGTCACCTCAACTCTCTGGGCCTCAAGTTCTGGATCCTGATAATGTTTAGCTCATCCTTTCTAGACAGTCTCCCTGCCTCTCCAATCTGATTATACCAGGTGGCTGGAATAATCTTGTAACTATCCCATAGCCTAAAAGCCCATAATACTTCTCCATTATCTACCAAATAAATTTCATACTCCTTTTCCCTGGCATTCAACGCCTCACAGGACAGTTCCAATCTACCTGTCCAGCATTATTTCTAGTAATTTCCCCATTATGTACTTTACATTCTATCAAACTGGGCTATTTGTCATTTTCAGCACTTCCATATCTTTGTGCACTTAAAATTCAGGCTATTTCCTTCCCCTAGAATACCTTCCCTTCAGTTTCTTCATTGATTGAAATCCTAATCTCTTCAAAGGTCAAGTTCAAATGTCATTTCCTATAGGAAAGAAACACTTATATCTAGGATACCTCCAACTTCAGATTCAGCTATTGTCTCCTTTCCATTACTTCTTGTCTGTATCTCTCCTATGCACTCATATTCTACTTTGCATTGTTATTATTATATGTTCCCGTTCTATCTCCTCTATTAAATCACAGACTCCTGTCTTATTAACCTTTTGTCTCTTTAGCATCTAATACAATGGACATAATCAATGGGGAGTCAGCTAGGATATATTAAGTACTTATTATGAACCAGACTCTATGCTTTGGTACACTGAGGATACAGAAAAAAGGTTTTTAAAAAAGTCTATGATTTTAAGGAGTTCACACTAATGGTGGAGGTATCATGTAAATGATTAGGTACAGATGAGATATGTACACAGTAGATGGAAGGCAATTTTGGAGGGGAAGGAATTAGTGGCTATTAAATAATTCCATAACCCACACTAACACCAATATTTATTAAGTTTCTGCTCCACATATTGTACTGTGCTAGATACTGAGAGAGACAAATACTTAGATAAGCAAAGATTCCTACCATCATTGAGCTTACAATCCAAGAAGAGAATAAGATACCAGCATAGGCAATTATATTTCATAATATTAAATTATAAGTTTGTGAAACACATGCAGAACTAATTCACTAATGAATAGATAGAGGGATTGGGGAAAATTTATGGAAAGGAAGGCATCTGAACATTAGAGAATGGGTAGGAATTCAACAGATGAAGAACAGCACTTTTTAAACTTTTTTCTATTTGAGACTCTTTTTAGGCTAGAGAAATTTTTATGTAACTCTGGATATATAAAATAGTATATAACCCAGAACATTTAGTGATAATGAACCATAATTTCACAACTTTTATATTCAGTTACGTGACACTATCTGTTTAAGAAGCTTTAATATAAAGTAAATTAAAAGAAGAAAGAAGAAGAAGAAGAGGAAGAAGAGAAAGAAAAAGAAGAAGAAAGGTTAGGGAACACCATGAGGTATAAAATGAATTTAAGAGAGAACAAGAAGTGTCTGGAGGCCAGAACAGTCCAGTTCAGCCATAATATAGTGTATCTGCAAGTCAGTAGGTACTTGAAAAGTAATTGCTAAATAGAGACATTAATAAATCTGAGCTAAACTTCTAATACAACAAGTGGACAGGTGAAAAGTCAGGAGAAAAGCATCTAAGATAAGAGAAAAGACACAAGAAAATTATGAAAGGCAAAATGGACAAGTTTGATCACATTAAATTTAAAAGGTTTTGCACAAATAAAACCAACAGAAACAAGATTAAAAGGGAAGTACAAAGCTGGGGAAAAATCTTTACAGCCATTGTTTCTGATAAAGGTCTCATTTCTAAAATATACAAAGAACCGTGTCAAATTTATAAGAATCCAAGTCATTCCCCAACTAATAAATAGTCAAAGAATATGAACAGACATTTCTAGTCATGTGAAAAAATGCTCTGAATCACTATTGATTAGAGAAATGCAAGCTAAAACAACTCTGAGGTAACACCTCACCCCTCTCAGATTGATAGGAAAAGATAATGATAAATGTTGGAGGGGATGTGGGAAAACTGGGACACTAATGCATTTATTGATGGAATTGTGAACTGAATGAACCATTCTGGAATTCTGGAGAGCAATCTGGAACTGTGTCCAAAGGGCCATAAAACTGTCCATACTCTTTGACCCAGCAGTGCTGTTACTGGGTCTGTATTCCATGGTAATCATAAAGAAGGACACACATGTGCAAAAATGTTATAGCAGCTCTTTTTGCAGTAACAAAGAATTGGAAAAGGAGTGGATGCCCATCAATTGGGAAATGATTGACCAAGTTGTGGTATATGAAGGTAATGGAATGTTATTGGTCTATAAAAAATGATGAACAAACTAATTACAGAAAGGCCTGGAAAGATTTATATGAATTGATGCTGAGCGAAACAAGCAAAACCAGAAATTGTTGTACTGTGTTGTATTGTGTACATCATACACAGTAACAGCAAGAATGTATAATGATCAACTATGAAAGGTTTGGTTGGTTCTTTTCAATAGTTCAGTAATAGATCCAAAGCAATCTCAATAGACTTTGGACAGGAAAAGCCATCTGCAGTCAGAAAAAGAACTAAGAAGACTGAATGTAAATCAACACATGCTATGTTCACTTCTTTTTTCTGTTTTTTTTTCTTCTCTCATGGTTTTTCCTTTTTGCTCTGATTTTTCTCTCCCAACATAATTCATAAAGCAATGTATATTAAAAATAAATAAATTTACTACAATAAAAATAGAAAGGGCAAAGTCATCATAATAATTCTTGTGGGAGAACAGTGTGGATTCTAACAAGAACAAATATGAATTAAGCCCTTGCTATGTGTAAGGTACTATGCTCCATGCTAAGGAGAAAGAGAAGGAAAAATAACTTTCTACCTAACCACAAGAAGCTTGTATCTCTGGTGAGAAAGCTATACATAATTAAGTAAGCTACTTGATGTTAGGATCAAGGAGGGTCCAAAGGGGTGGAGATGGAGGTAGAGATGAAAGTGTAGTGGAAAATAAAGTCAGATTATGGAGGGCCTTGAAAACTAGGCTGGAGATGATAAATTGAATGCAATAATTAAGAAGAGTCGTAGCCTGGAAGCTGAATGTAGGGAATAGAATAACACAAAAGAGAAAAGATAAACAAGGATAAAATATAGAAAACTAAAACAATCCCAAGATTAACACAAGAACAGATTTTTTTATTTTAATAATATTTTATTTTTTTCCACATTACATGTCAAGACCATTTTAGCATTTATTTTTACAAGATTTTTGATTTCCACATTTTTCTCCTCTGTCTCCCCTCCCCTCTTCCTAAAATGGTAGGCAGTTTGATATAGGTTATATACCTGTGTTATACAGAATTCCTTAAACTTTTTCCACTTGAGACCTTTTTTTCCAGAGAAATTTTTATGTGACGACAGGTATATAAAATAGTTATGCAAATTAAACATTTTCTGATAATAAATCATCATTCTGTGACCTCTACATTCAGTTACAAGACTCCCAGGGGGTGGCAAACCACAGTTTAAGCTAGAAATTGTAGAACATACTTTCTATATTAGTCACAGTTGTGAAAGAAGAAACATCAAAAGAAATAAAAACATGAAAAAGTAAATGAGAAAAGTATGCATCAATCTGTATTCAGAGTACATCAGTTCTTTATCTGGATATGGATAACATTTTCTTTTATGTATCCTTTGTATTTGTCTTGGATCATTATGTTGCTGAGAAGGGCTGAGTAAATCACAGCTAATCATCCTATAATGTTGCTGATACTGTGTACAATGTCTTCCTAGTTCTGTTCATTTCATTTTATATTAGTTCACAAGTCTGTCCAGGTTTTCCTGAAATCAGCCTGTCCATCATTTCTCATTGTATAGTAGTACTCCATTACATTAATATAAAACAGCTTGTTTAGCCACTCCTCAATTAATGGATATCCTCTCAATTTCCAATATTTTTGCTACCATGAGAAAAGCGGCTATAAATATTATTGCATATGTATATCATTTTCCTTTTTTTAATGATCTCTTTGGGATTCAAACTTAGTAGTAGTATTGCTGGATAAAAGGGTATGAATAGTTGGACATAGTTTCAAATTGCTCTCCAGAATGATTGGATCAACACAGACCTCAGTCAACAGTGTTTTAGTGTCCTGATTTTCCAATATTTATCATTTTTCTCTCTCTTTTTTAATTTTAGTCCATCCAATAGATGTAAGGTTGTACCACATAGTTGTCTTAATTTGCATTTCTTTAACCAAAAATGATTTAGAGCATTTCTTTATATGACTATAGATAGCTTTAATTTCTTTATCTGAAAAATGCCTGTTCATATACTTTGACCATTGATCAATTGGGAAATGAGTTGTCTTCTTATAAATCCAGTTCTCTATATATTTGAGAAATAAGACCTTTATCAGAAACACTGACTATAAAGATTATTTTCTAGCACTCTGTTTTTCTTTTACGTTTGTTTGCATTGGTTTTGTTTGTATAAAAAATGTTTAGCTTAATATAATCAAAATTAACTATTTTATATTTCACAGTGTTCTCTATCACTTGTTTGGTCATGAACCAATACCCCACTTAGCTTCTCCTTTAAGAATTTGTATGCTATACCAGTTGGTACATATATGTTTAGTATCAATATTCACTCATTGTCTATTACACCAATTTTTTTTAGCAAGATGTAGTTTCCTCCTTATCTTTTTTAATTAGCTCTACTTTTGTTTTTGCTTTGTCTTATATCAAAATAGCTATCCCTGCTTTTTTTTTTCTTACTTCAGCTGAAGCATAATAGATTTTGCTCTAGGGCCTTACCTTTACTCTGTGTGCTTCTCTGATTCAAGTGTGTTTCTTGTAAAATATATATTGTAAGATTCTGATTTTTGATTCATTCTGCCATCCACTTCCATTTTATAGAATTCATCTCATTCACATTCACAGTTATGATTATTAATTGTGTATTTCCCTCTATTCTATTTTTCTTCCTGCTTATCCCTTCTCCTTTCACCCTTTCCCTTTTCACCATTATTTTGTTTCTATGATCTCCCCAAATCTACTCTCCCATCTCCCAGTCTCCCCCATTCCCTTTCTTTTACTTAGTCTCTTCCACTCTTCCAGCTCTGTCTAAAGATAGATGTCTATATTCAATTAATTATGTATATTATCCCCTCTTTGAGCCAATATTGATGAGAGTAAGGTTCAAGTGATGCCCATTGCCCAATCTCCCATCTTTCCCTCTACAGTAAAAGGTTTTCTGTGTCTCTTGATGTGAAATAATTTATGCCATTCTATCTTTTCCTTCCTTCTACACACAGTATATTCTTTTTTCTCATTCCTTAATCTTTTTTTTTTGTTCGCTTAAATTCACCTATACTTTCTATGTATCCCTTTCAGCTATATTATTAGTAGTTCAATTTTTAAGAATTACAAGTATTATCTTCCTATGTAGGAATGTAAGCCGTTCAGCTCCACTGAATTCCTTATATTTTATTTCCCTTTTTTAGGCTTCTCTTGGATCTTAATACTGGAGATCATCCTTTTTTTTTTTTGTTCAATTCTGGTCTTCTTATGAAAGTTTGAAATCCTTCTATTTCCTTGAAAAACAATTTTTCCTTTGATGGATTATGCTTAATTTTACTGGCTAAGAGATTCTTGACTATAGTCCTACCTTTTTTATTTTCTGAAATAACATGTTCTATGACCTTTAATGATGTAGCTACTAAGCTCCATATAATCCTGATTGTGGCTCCCCAATATTTGGATTGTTTCTTTCTGGTCACTTGCAGTACTTTTTTTCTTAACCTGATAGTTCTATAATTTGGAGTTTTTATTTTGGGATCTTTTTTCTGAAGTTATTGGATACATTCTTTCAATACCTATTTTGCCCTCTGGTTCCAAGATATCAGGATAGTTTTCCTCAATAATTCTTGGAAGATGTTGTCTAGGTCATCCTTTTGTTAATGGCTTTCAGGTAGTCCACTGATTCTGACACTGTTTCCTCTGGATCTATTTTCCAGGCCTTTTGCTCTTCTAATGATATAGTTTACATTTTCTCAGATTTTTTTCATTCTTTTGAATTTGTTGAATTTGGCTTTTGATGTCTTATATAGCCATTACCTTTTACTTGCCCAATTCTAACTTTTAAGGAGTTGTTTTCCTCAATTAGCTTTTATGCTTCCTTTTCCATTTGGTCAATTATACTTTTTAGGGAATTGTTTTCTTCAGTGATTTTTTGTATCTTCTTTTCATTTAGCCAATTCTACTCTTTAAGCTGTTGTTTTCTTTTTCTAAGCAGTTGACTTTTTTTTTTTGATGGTTCTCTTGCATCGTCCTCATTTCTTTCCCCAATTTTTCTTCTATATTTTTATTTTATTTTTAAACTCTTTTTTGAGCCCATCTATGGGCTATTTCTGGGCTTGAGACCATATCCTATTTTCCTTTGGGGGTGTTTTGACATGGTTGTTCCCTTGCGAGTTTGTGTCACCCTAATAACTTCCTATGGTCATATTCTTTTTGTTGTTGCTTTTTGCTCATCATTTTTAGCTTTTTCTTCTTTTAAATTTTAGGCATTGTCTCAGGCTTCTTGTGCCAAGAACTGTAGGCCCTGGCTTTTCACCTGGTGCTGCACTGATGTTGCCCCTCAGGCCCATGGAGGAACCTTTGTATCTGGTGCTACACTGAGAGGATGTGAGTATGTGGTGTGAGGTGGTTAGTGCTGCTGAAAAATGTAGGGATTCCCTGTTACTGAGCTGAGGCCAGTTGCTAGTGTTGGGCAGGGTCTGAGACCCATGGGGTTTTTCTGCATTTCCTTGAGGCTACACTTAAGCTTGGGGCTGTTCAGGTCCTTGGAAGTTGTCTATTTGCCTAGGATTATGCTGAAGCACACAGAGGTTCTAGCAGCTATAGTCTGCCTGTTCCCCTGGCTTTGCTGGGGCTCATGGGAATGTGTTATAGTTTTGGGATTTTTCTATTCCACCACATTAGGCTCAGCATCTCCCACTGGTTTTCTGAGGTAGGGCTTGCTGCTAACTTATTGGGATGCTTCCTGTCTTGAACTATATTCCCTTTTTGCTAGAGTGAGACAGCCCTTTCTTGATGATCCTCCAAGTTTCTTGGGTTAAAGATTGTTTCACCCCCATATTTTTTGCCAATTCTACTGTTTTAAGGTGCTTTTATGGTTGTTTGGAGGTATATATGGAAGAGTTATGATGATTTACTGCTCACTCCACTATCTTAGCTCCCAGAAATCTGAAAACAGATTAAAAATAATAATAGAAAAGAGAAGCTGAAAGAAGCATGTACCTTATGGGAGGAGAAACATTAGATAAAGGAAATTCTTCTCTTTCCCTCCCTCCATCCTCACTCCCCTTAACTGCCCCAACTTGAAAAGACTAGGAATTGAACACAACATGAAGATGCAGACTGCTAGGAGCAGAGACATTGGACTGAAAATGGATAGTTTTCAAAGAAGCTTCTAACTGACACCTGAGAACTTTAATTTTCTGGGCACAGATTCCTTGGCTTCATCTAAATGGAAATATAAATATCTGAGAAACAAGTCAAAGGATAGTTACTGACACAATGGATTATGTTGACTCTTTAAGAGATATAAAGATCTTAACAACATAATATTTTACATGAGCATTTGCCAGGCCTCTAGTAGGTGAATTCTCTCCTTTAGAGAAAGTGGATGGATTGGCCCATTTGCTTCTTCTTCAGTTTCAGGTGACTCTAACCTGATGACAGAATATGACAAGGACCCAGAGAAGGGGAAGACTGCCAGCTTTGGCTCTTCTACCCTCATAGCAGTTTTTTTTTTTAAAGAAAATACCAGCAAACACCCAGAGAAAGAACACTGGGAAATGAGTATGAACCACGACATAACATTTCCACTCTTTCTGTTATTGTTTGCTTGCATTTTTGTTTTTTCTTCTCAGGTTATTTTTACCTTCTTTCTAAATCCGATCTTTCTTGTACAACAAGATAACTGTATAAATATGTATACATATATTATATTTAACATATACATGAACATATTTAACATTTTTGGGACAACCTACCATCTAGGGGAGAGAGGGGAAGGAGGGGAAAAGTTGAAACAGAAGTTTTTGCAAGGGTCAATGTTGAAAAAATTACCCATGCATATGTTTTGTATATAAAAAGCTATAATAAAAAAAAATACCAGCAAAACCAATAGGAATTTCAATGTTCACTCTCAGATGCCCGAATGTCTACTCCTATGACTTCTGAACTTTAACCAACCTGTCAATGATAGGGTTTCAATTCAATTAAATTATGCAAACATTTATTAAGAGCCAACTGAAAGAAAAACACTGTGATAGATATGCAGCCAAAACTTAGAACAAGCATTAGAGCTGAGTCCAAGACCACCGAACTTAAAAAGTACTGAAGAATTCAGAATGCATCCACATCCCTTGCATCTCCATAGTATAGAAAGAAATTACCTAGTAAGCAAAAATATTTAGCTAAAATAGAAAACAAATAGATGCCTAGACTGAGTGCCTTTCCCATCATTTCTCAAGCAACACAAAAAAGTAGTAGATTTTTGCTAGCATTACAAGGTTTTTCCTTTTCGTTTATGGCACAATAATGGTCCTCAGTCAGTATACTTCACATTGCTTACCTCAGACTTAGTTTGTAATATTGTCTTAGAGGGTGGGATGGAAAGGGATGGCCAGGTGCTGAGGCTACAAAGAGATTTTTAAAAAGCAAGAAAAGGGAAGGGGCAGGAAGAAAAGAGAAGAAAAACTGTCCTCAAGGAACTTACATTCTATTGTTTTAGGAAGCCCTGAATAATTTTTGTCTTTCCTTTCAACTATCACCTGTCAAATTCAAAACGAATTTGAATATTGACCTAAAATCCCCCTGGGAAAATCTCCAGTCAATATTCTATTCAACTTTTGACCCCTTCCCCTCCTCTGCCCAAGTATGCCATCAATATTATCATCTTCATGTATTGGTTCATGTTAAAAAAAAATTAAGATCTCCAGAAAGATTCCTGCCCCATTTGTTTATTTTAGTCCTACCCATTATTCAAAAGTCACTTCCAAGTGTCCCTTCCTCCATAAAATCTTCTTTACCACCTCAAGTCTACAAAGATTTTGCACTATATACTCCATGGAAGACTCAATGGCAGTATTATCCTTGTGGTTCTCATCATATATTATCTCATATTGAAAGAAGAAAAAAATTGGGAAGGAAGGAAAGTTTTGAGAAGAATGAATGATGAATTCAATTTAGAGCATGTAGAATTTGTCCAGTAGACAATTAGAAATGAGGAACTGGAGCTCAGACACAAAAAGAGATAGAGAGAAATAGAATCAAATATAAATATATAGACATTTGTATATAAATATATGTATTTGGGAGTTACACTTTATATGTTATATCTCCTCAGATAGAATGGGTAGTTCTTTGAGGACAGAAACTGATATTTCTTTGTTTTTCTAGTGCTTAGTATATTAGTGTTATGAAAGAGGCACTCAACAAATGTTTGTTCACACTGAGTGAAGTCAAGGACCACTGATTAATCTCATACTATGTGTAAGTACTATGCTAGGTACCAAGGAAAAAAAAGTAGAAAAATAATATCATCCATGATCTTAGGAAACTTATAATTAGTTCAATGAGAGATATAACATGAATAGAAATATGTATAATACAAGAGGACTCTATCAGATCTAATTCCTTGATCCATTTGTCTACCTCTACTTCATATTCATAAGCGAAGTTATTTTGGTTATACCTATATGATCTGATGGTTTCCTCTACTTTCTTCAAATGAAACTTGAATTTTGCAATTAGACACTCATTATCTGAATCGGTCAGCTCAGGTTTTGTTTGTCTTGTTTTAATGGACTATAGAGCTTCTCTGCCTTTGGATGCAAAGTATTTAATCAATGTGATTTTAATATTGACCATCTGGTGATGTCCACGTGTAGAGTTGCTTTTTGGACTGCTGAAAAAGAGTCTTTGCTATGATAATTAGCTTTTGATTTCCTACTTTAGCATTCCAATCCCCTATGACTAATGTGACATATTGTTTGGGTGTTATTTCTAAAATATCTTGTAGGTTTTTATAGAATGGATCAATTTTGACCTCATTACATCTGTGATTGGAGGATAGACTTGAATTACTTTGATGTTGAACAGTTTGCCTTGGGGTCTTCTGTTGATTTTGAGATTATACCCCAGTACTGCTTTTCTCTCCTTTTTATTTACTATGAGGACAACTATATTTCTTCTAAGGGTTTCTTGCCCATCGTAGTATATGTAATGATTACTTGAATTAAATTTACCCATCCCATTCATTTAAGTTCACTGACACCCAAGATGTTGATGTTGAATCTTTCTATCTCCTGTCTGACCATGTCATTCAGTGAAACAGAGGGTTTTCAAGTATTCATGATGAAAAGAGCAGAGCTGAATGAAAATTTTGATTTTTAAATACAGGACTCTGTAAAAGCATAAGGAGGTAATCAGGAAAGTGATATCATAAGTGACTTATTATAGTGTATAGGTTTACATTCCTACATGGAAGGATGATACTTGTAACTCATTAGAACATTCTGATTATTATAGCAGTTAGAAGCATATATATATATAGGCTGAAGGCATGGGTGTGAGTTGAATATGAAGGGATAATATATATGTTTTTTAAATGATATAATTAAGGGGTGAGAGATGATTTACTGGGAGAAAGGGAAAAGGAGAAGTGAAATGGTGCAAATTAACTGGGAGAAAGGGAAAAGGAGAAGTGAAATGGTGCAAATTATCTGCCAAAAAAAAAAGAGATAAGAAAAAGCTTAGGGAAGAGGGAAAAGAGAAGGTGGATAAGTGAAACTTATTCTCATCAGAATTGGCTGAAATAGGAAATAACATACATACTCAATAGGGGTATAGAAATCTATCTTACCCTGTAGGAAAATAGGAAAGGAATGGAATATTGCAAGAGGAGGAGTGTAATAAAAGAGAGGGCATATTGGGGGAAGGACTGGTTGATTACAAAATATTTTTGAGGAGGGACAGAGTGAAAGGAGAGAGGATAAATGGGGTGAATACAATTAGCAATTATAATTTTTAAAAAATTTTGAAGCAACTTTCTCTGATGGAATGAGCAGAATGCTCTCAGGGAAAAAAACCCTGGAAAGTCCTCCACAAAATGAAATATACTGTATACAAAGTAATAGCAATGTTCTGGGATGACCAGCTGTAAATTACTGTTATTCTCAGTAGTACAATCATCCACAAGTACTTTTTCATCATATGATGAAAAATCCTATCTATACCCAGAGAAGGAACTGATTGTGTCTGAATACAGATCGAAGCATTCTCTATTTCTCTATCCCTCTCTTTATTTTTAACTTAATTTTTCTTGAGGTTTTTTATTTTCATTAGGGTGGGAGATCTATGCTTTCTTTCACAACTTGACTTTTATGGAAATGTTTTGCATAATCTCACATGTGGTTTCTTAATTGTGAGTGAGGATAAAGGAGAGAACCTAGAAGTCAAATTTTTATAAATAAAAATCTTTGAAAGAAAGGAAGGAAGGAAGGAAGGAAAGAAGAAAGAAAAAAAGAAAGAGAAAAAGAAAGAAAGAAAGAGAAGAAAGAAAGAAAGAAAAAGAAAGAAAGACAAAGAAAAAAGAAAGAAGGAAAGAAAGAAAAAAGAAAGAAAGAAAGAAAGAGAAAAGGGAAGGAGAGAAGGAGGAAGAAAAAGTATCCAAAGTAACTGGTAAAAAGAAGAGTTAAGAATAGAGAGAAGGGAAAGGAAATTTGAAGATGGGAAGAAAATGTTGTAGATAAATTATTAAATAGAATGGAAAAATGATTTGGTCTACTCTAGGCTAGCTAGAAAGAGTGGGTTATATGATTTTGTGCTTAGTAGCTCCCTAATCAAAAAACTGAACTTTATGGCAAGGATTTTTAAAGGTTGAGAGGTTTGAGGGATATAAAAGTAAACTTTATCAAAGATAGTTGCTGAACTGGTCCAGAAGGTATAGCAGCAAGACAGATAAGGTAAGGTATATGCAAGGTGAATTGGAAAGACTCATCAGAGGGAAGACACTAGAATTAAGACAAATTGAGGAAGACTTCCTATAGAAGAAGGGATTTACTTGAAATTTAAAGGAAGCTAGGGCAGGCAGTAGGTGAAGATTAGAAAAGAGACCATTTCAGCATGAAGGATCCCCAGAGAAAATGCTTGGAGAGATAGAGTGTTTTATGCAAAGAACAACCAGTAGGCCTGTGAAGATTTCAAGGGGATGGGAAGGGTTTAAGGTCTAAGAAGCCTGGAGAGGAGAAACGGAGACAAAGATTATCAAAGACTCTAAAGTACACAGAGAACAGCTGGTTGAGATATGAGGCATTGTCTGATCTGGGGCTGAAGCTGCATTCAATCACTTGCCAATCAGGACACTATAATATTTGTAAAGCACTTAACCTGGTGCTTGGCACATAATAGGTCTGTAATAAATACTTGTTTCCTTCCTTCCTCCCCTAAAACAATAAATTGTGGAGTAGAAACTGATCTGTACTGGCAGGAGGAGTCTCCCCATCATGAATTCACTATACTAATGACCTCCCAGATCTGGTTGGAAAAAAAAAAATAATGCAACCTAAGTTCACATTAGTTAGCCCTTTCTGGCAGCCACATCACAATGTGGATTCATATTGATTTTGCTGTTGGTGAAAACCCTTAAGTCCTCTTTATGTGAACTGTTGTCATTTACCCTATTGTAGAATTATGCAGTTGATTTTCTTAAATCTAAGGGCAAGACTTGACATTAATCCTTATAAAATTTCATCTTGTTCCATCTAACCTTTTGTTCTAGCCTGTCAGAAACTTTGGGATCTTAATTCTCTCATTCAACATTTGAATCATCCCTCTAAGCTTTATGTCATCTGAAAATTCGCTCCAAATCAATTCTTGGGCGAAGAAATAAATGACATGTTTATGAAACATTAGACAGGCCAGGACCACTTGAGACATCTCACCAGATTAACAGGAGACTATTAATAAACACTCTTGGAATATGCTGTTGACTAGCTTTCAATCTACCTGATATCACTATCATCTATCCCATATTGCTCTATTTTCTTCACCAGATTTTAGTGAGAGGCTTTCAGAGCTTTGTTGAAATTTAGATCTTCTATGTGGATAGCATATCTATTACCTTCTGGCCTATTAGTCTTATGAGAAAAGATAGCAGGGTCGAGTGATGTGATTTGTACTTTTTACTCCATTCTGGTTTCTTGTTATCACATATCACTTTTCTAATTGCTCACAAGTCATCCATTTAGCGATTTATTCTAGAATGTTGACCGAGATTTGTCCTCTATTGTGGAGCATTTGTCATTCTTCAGTTTTCTGAGTAGATCACAGAGTCATTAGATGTTCTGAGATGAGAAGACTTAGGTGCTAAGAGAAATTCCAAGAATAGACAGCAGTGGAGGGGTGGTTTTGATGTCCTAAGGGCTCAGGGAAGTCAGGGACAGAAGAAAATGGGAAAAGACAGGCAAATTCCTAGAACACTATCAGTCTCAGAGTCCTTTCTTCCAATTTTGTAGGGAATACCAGACTAAAATTTATCTTCCCACCTAAATGTTGCTTGTCTATAGGTACAATAATAGGCTCAAAACAAAAAGTTTTCTTGGTTGCTGTCCATTAGAGGGGAAGACAGGCTTATCCCAAGTTTAAACCTTCACATTTGACTATTTCCTACTAAATTCTAGTTATACCCAAGATCATCACAAATAGTGACTAAATACATTTATGTAAATAATATAGCTAACAGAGATTAAAGAAATTTTACAGATTTGTTGTTCAATCATTTTCAGTCATTTCTGACTCTCTGTGATCCCATTTGGGATTTTCTTGGGATTTGAACTTAAACCTGTGTTGTTGCTTTTCAAAAAGCTAATTGTTAAACATTTACTAGCACATTATTATATGCAACACTATCTTAAATAGATTTTTTAATGTTATCTTTTGTTTCTATATTACCTGGTTTTCTCTGTGTTCCCTTCTCCTAAGCCTTCACCCAGGAAGCCATCCGTTATAACAAATAATGTTTTAAAGAAAAGAAAAAAAAAGAAGGAAAAAAAATTCAATAAGGTTGATAAAAATTAAAAAAAAAAACTTAATGCTATTTGAATTGTCCTACAACTTTTAACCTTGACCTCTGAAAAAGACAGCTTGTATTCATTGAAAATCCAGTTACCAAAAATGATATGCCATATTATTCCATGGTAAAATAAGAATATTCGAATGCAGAATTCTGTAATTCAATTCTATATAATTCAACAAACATCTATTAAGTTCCTCATATAAATACAGCCTCTAGTATGAAAACTAGACTCTGGGGATTCAAAAGTAAGATGATAAAATCTGTACCCTCAAGAAGCTGATAGTCTAATGGGGAAAATATATCATGTAAAGCAATAATATGATGCAAGTGTATTTAATAGGAACAATGGAGAGGTCCAGGGGAAGTACACCAGGAAAAAAATGAGTCAGAAAAAGAATCACTTTTTTTTTTACCTAAGGGTCTCTGGAAAGCCTTTGAGGAGGAGCTGGAATATAATCTGGATCTTCAAGGAAGAGAAGGATTTCCACAAATACAGATGAAAAGGAAATACACTCAATGCCTTGGATAGAGGTTGCAAAATTGAATGAAGATGAGAGAATACAAAAAAAAAAATCTGTCCAGGAGTATCTAATGATTCAAAGAATACCTAGAATATATAGTAAGAGAAAGGAAATAATATGAAATAAGGCATAGGTTAGAGATAATATTGAACAATCAGAATTTATAGTTTTTTATTCTATAGAAAATAGGGAGGCACAGAAGGTTATAGGATTATATGTTAAGAATTAGAACTGAGCTTAAATATAAGGTAAAATAATAAAATGGAAAAAAAATATTGGATTACTTGGTTTCAAATCTTGCTTCTGTTACTCTTTTGGCAGCAATTGCCCAAGGAAGTTAGATTTAGATGACCACTTGGATCCCTTCCACCTCTAAATCTGTGATTTTTGTCAAATTCTCTCATTTTATAGATGGTAAAATGGAGGCAAGTCATTTGTTCAAGATCACGCAAATAGTAAGGAGCAGAATCAAGATTTAAATCTAGTTGTCTGACTCCAAATTCAGGTTCTTATCTATTACAAAGCAGTTATCTTGTACCTTCTTCCCCTTTCCCCTCCTTCAAGTTAGTGAGAAATCTTCATGGGAAGAAAAGGGAATAAATTTCAGTTAGATCTAAGTAGAATCTCCAAAATATGAAATACTGCTTTAGGTTTTAGAAACCTATTGGATTCTCTAGCCTCTAGCTAAAGCATGTGATTGTGCACGCGTATGGAGATGGAGGGCACCGTGTGTTGGAAAGTTAACTTAATTAATGCTAAGGTCAGATTAGTATACATCTTCATTACATGGAGAGAGTTAACCCTGACTTCAAGGTAATTTGATGTCTATAATAACAGAGTCTGAAGGTCTATGAGCTGACATTGTTAAATTTGCTCTTCAGTAAAGCAAGATGTTGAGATGATGGGCTGGATAGAAAGGGTTTTCTGCTCAGCAAAGAAGGACATAAAATAAAACCGTGACTCACATCTTTCACGTTGGCTTTGTCTCAGTGTCATTAAAATCTTTCTTGCAATAAATACAAAGATTCCTTTCTAGTCCATCTGCCCCTGAGGAGATATAAAGCAATAAAATCAAAGAAATTGGTGTTCTTTTCTACATGGTTGGCTGGAAATCATAATTTCCTCTTGGCAAGAAGGCGAGTGACTATTTGTAGGGTTGCCTTAAAGCGGCTTTAACCTCCAAGTTGCCATGAGTTAGTCCACAACCTCAACTCAAAATTTGGAAGGACTTAATTAGGTAGGATTAAGAAAGAGTAAAAGTGAATAGAAAGTACTTCAGATGGAAAAAAAAATCCTGTAAGTTATAGTTAACCACAAATTCACTATGAATGTATCTAAGACAAAATGGATATGGCAGTCAAAATTTAAAAAACAAAAAATGACCCAGAACAAAACCAAATCAATCTTAGACTAGATTAGTCAAAGTAGAATGTTACAAAAGGAGGTGATATTTTAATTATATTTTGGTTTCATTGGGACATATCAGAAACATCATTTCTAGGTATCATCTGTAGGGAGGGACTCTGACAAGGTGATGCTGATTAAAGAGAAGTTGACAAGGACAATGTTAAGACTTAGGTCTATAATAGGAGAAATGATTGAAGGAACAGACCACATTTAGTTTAAGGAAGAAAAAACTGAAGGGGGACAGAGCAGCTATCCTCAAGTATTTAGAGGAAAGGCTTTTATATACAACATGGGTTAGACTTGTGCTGGACCCCAAAGAAAGAAGTAGGAGCCATATCTGAAAGTTGTGGGAAAACAGATTTTGATTCAATATGAGGAAGAACTTTCTTCCATTGGGATCTTCCAAAAAATGGAATGAGCTGCTTTGGCAAGAAGTGAGTGCCCCAGAATTGCTTTCACTGCAAAAGTCACATAGTCTGTTTACAAATTACAGTTATATTGATGTTGGTCATTCATTGTTTATTTAATATGCAGAGAAACCCTTTGAAACCTAAGTATTTAATCATTTCCCTTGTTCTTTGGAAGAATTAAGCGAGGAAAACATTATATAAGATTGAGAAAGAAGAAAAGATTTTATTTCCAGAGAAGTTTTCAAAGAGGAGTTGGGCAGGGAAGTTGGTTAGGAAATTGGACAGCTATTCTCCTACTCTTTAACATAATCTTTCCAGTGAAGGGTCATTATTTGGTTTGAAATGAATTCTTACATCTTTTGAAAGTCCCATCTTTCAATAGAAGTGCAACTTAAAGTCAAAACAAGATAATATTTGTAAAATGATGAGAATAATGTAGGCACATAGTAAGTGCTTAATAAGTGTTTGTTTCATTTTCCTACATTTCCCTCTAGGAGGTAATCATCATATTATTTCAGAATTATGTCTAGTCTTCCAGATAGGATTTGAGAAGTCATTATTTTTAATTTCTGCTATTGAGTAGTAATAACAGATCTCCAACCCAAAATATCCTGTCTTTTCCCTCAGTCCTGGATTTGATGGGATTTCCTAATCCATTCATTGATCTTGCTTCCATTCATTGATTCATTCATAAAATTTAGAGCTGGAAGGGCCTTTAGAAGTCACTGAATCCAGCCCCCTCACTTTACATATGAGGAAATTATGGCTTCCAAAGATAAAGTGACTTGCCATGGTCCCATCTCCAGCAAGTGGCAGAAGCAAGTTCTGAACCCAGGTTTTCCTCTATCTACTGTAGCATTGTACCTCTCTCAAAAACATTTATTGAATGTCTATTAAGTATACTGTGGTAGATTTTTAAAAAGGAATATAGTAAGATTGCTTTCAAGGAGTTTCCAATCTGATCAAGGTGTGAATATGAATGGTGTGTGTTTGTGTGTGTGTGTGTGTGTGTGTGTGTGTGTTAGAAGGGAGGGGGGTTCCAAGAGATGAAATCTTTCAACAACAGTGACCAACATAAGTATACCAAATATCCAATAGGAAAGGAGATGAGAGGATAAAAAAACAAATCAACTCATCTTTCTCTTCCCTCCCCCTCAAAACTCATGATTGTGGCAACAAGATGGCAGGATATGGAATCCCCCTTGGATGGCTTATTCTCCCTGTAACTTTTACCTCCTAAAGCTATTGTTATCAAGCAATTTCCAGGAACTGGTTCAAGTCTGATTCATAAGCTGCACTTAAGCTGCATATTTGAAGTAATTAATGGCAACGAATAGGCCCCTAATATAACCTGAAGCACTTTATTTGAATATCTATTCAATGCTCTGTCTCAGCACACCCTGGAATGGGAAACTATATTCAGATTATCTTCTCTGGAGATTGTTATGAGGAAGAAAGCCAGCTCTCTTTCTAAGGGAAGTTGAAGACAACTCTAGAAGTATGTGTGGGAGGGGAGAGAGGTGGGATTGGAGAGGTTTTTGTAATATAGATAATCACTGAGTGTTTTTAATTCTGCCTCTCCCTTATTATAGAATGGGTCCAAACCATGTCACAATGTTTATTCAACCTGAATAAAGTTCTAGATGAGGAGTTTTAGGATTTTAATCAAGTTGAAAGGGACCCCAAAGGACATCTAATTGGACCCCCCAACCTTGAAGCCCCGGGGAGGTTCATTTCTTTTTTTTTTTTTTTTTTTTTGCTTAGGGTCACATAGATAGTAAATGCCAAAGGATTTGGACCTAAATCCTCTTCCTTCAGAATCACAGTTCTTTACATTGTCTCAGGAGTCAGGAGAATATGTATTCTTATGCCAGGTCTGTCACAATCTAGCCAAGTGACTTTGGTTTGTAATGAATAGTGATTCTATAGGTAGCACATTTGGTAAGTGCCCATGAAAGTCATGAATATAATCTATGTCTGGATCTAGAATTGATTCTGATCCTGAAAGGGCCATAAGGGATAATTTGACCAAAATTCCTGTTTGCCATGGGAAAAAACATGGGGCCCTTGGATCAAGACACCAAACTGAGTTGAAGATCCTTTAAGGGAAAGAATGGCTCACTTCAGTTCTCAAACAAATGGTGAAGCTAAAAAGATAGTGCCAACTACTAAGGATATTCTGAAATGGATTTGGAAAAGTAATCAAGAAAATGATCACTGTCTTAGAATATGTGATAGAAAAGGAAGGAAAACAGGGCATAATCCAACCCACATGAATCGCAGAGATTTGGAGAATATATTTCAAAGGGTTCATTGAAAGTTTTTAAAGACTAAAATTCTAAGGAGAAATGAGCCCAGGAAGAGTAAGGAACTCAAAAGTGAAATTCTAAGGATATAAACAGAAAAATTCTAATAAGAGAAAAGAAAGAGCTTTCTGAAGTAGAAATGTCAGATTCAAGTAGAAAGGGATGCCTGCAGGATACAAATTGATTTAGAATAGCACAAATTTGCATTATCTATGTTGCACTGTATTTTTTATTTATTTTGTTAAACATTTCTCAATTACATTTTAATATGGTTCCTGCAATATATGGAGTGTATCACATTCTACTCAAAGGGACTCTCTGTCTTAAAGAAAAGAGATAGATGTCCAGGAAACTTATTTACATATATATATATATATATATGTGTGTGTATATGTGTGTATATATATATGTGTGTGTGTGTGTGTGTGTATGTGTGTATATATATATATATATAATTTTTAAAGACAAGCACCAAAAAATAGAAACAAGGGGCAAATAACAGAGGGGGAAAACAAATACTGAGTACTAAAGCTCAGGAGGAATACTAAGCAATTCTGGTGGGAAAAATTGTGGGATTTGGTGAACAGCAAAGTCAACATTAGTTAATAGTATGACATTAAAATAAAAGAAAAAGTTAATGTGAACTTAAGATGTGTTGAATGATGCATAGAATCCGGAACAAGGGCAGGGATCATCTTTTTGCATTTTATCCTTGTTCAGCTACATCTGGAATATTGTGTTCAATTCAGGACATCACATTTTAGGCAGGATTGTGATAAACCAAAGGAAGGGAACTGATGTGGTGAAGATAGTGCTATATGAGCAGAGATTGAAAGAACTAGGGATGTTTTACCCAGAAAAGAATGTGCTCCCCACCGAGTGATTAACCACCATTTGTAGTTGTTTTTGCTGTCCATCCTTCATTCTCAAAGAGGACCAATAACACCAGAAGGTGATATCTTGACTTACTAGTGAATTATATTTAAGTGGGGCAGAGTTGCATAAAATCATTAGCATTACTTTCTGTTCCAGAGTCATCTGAGTCCAATAGCAAAACATAAGTCAAGAGGATTGGTGATGGCCCAGGATGCATTAGATGACCTTGGCCATTGCTCCTCTGTGGGTATCTTGCCTCCAGTGCTCTCTCTTACATGGAATCCTCATTAGTAATTAATGAATAAAAGATTCCAGTTTGAAGAAGTCTTGTGGAACAATTTTGGCCTATTTTTAAGTGAAGAAAGACACCAATGAAGTCACTCAAAGGTTAGGTCCCCTCTTCACTGGGTTATTTTCATTGTTGCCACCTACTAGGTCATAGCTTAGCCTTCAAATGAGATATTAGTTATTTTACATTTAAAAGTATTGCTTTTTTTCTTTTTGGCTATAGTCCAGAAACTAAAGTTCAGCTCTTTTAGTGAGAAAGCAGGCCCTCACACACTCAGTCATTGGAGATGGTAGGGATGATCTCAGTTACTTGTAGCTTTCTCTCCATAAGAAGAGATATCTGTCAGTTCCCAGACTTTTTTGTCTCCATGACTAAGCTCTTTTAGAATTAAGACCAGTCAGCCAAGCTAATTAGAGCCTATAGATATTTAGTCTGTCATTTGAATTCATTTCCTTTTTCTAGCAGCTAGGAGAAATGACATCTATGGCCAAAAATTCTACCTAACTGTGTAGCTGACTATTTGGGAATGTTGTCAAGGTGATTCTTGTTCAGCTATGAGTTTAATAGAATGGCCCCTAAGTACTCTTTCAAGGCTGTGATTCTCTGATTTTGTGATTTTTATGAAGACACATAGTTTCTCATTACTCAAAAAGTCATTCCACAGCCAAGAGAAATAGTCAAATCTGCTTAACTACCAAGGGATAACTTCTCAAGACTTAGTACCAACCATCTTCATTCAGACTTAGCTATGGATTTAAAAAATAAAACAAAAAGATACCTAGATATTATTTTTTCTATTTTTATTCATCATTCATTTTTACCAAATGTTCATCTTTTCTAGAATTACAGGACTGTATTGTGGATGATCTTTTATTCTGCATTTGAAGTCACAACCACAAATATCCTGTGATAGGCAGTCAGGAGAGGTCTGAAGCCAGCCCATAGTTTGTGAGAATTGATTGTTATATTTTCACTGAGAGCAATATCTCAGAAATCAGCAAATATTATAAACTGGGGCTTGATTTCATCATTTTGTTTCTTTTCTAGACCTCAGGAAGTGATAGAGAAAATATTACTAATGCAAATTAAATTTAAAAGCGTACCATTCCCCACCACCAGTTCTAGATAGAGGGTGTTAAATATTTACCAACACACTACTGAATACAAAGTACAGATTCCACCTCTTTATAGATCATATACAAAGGTTTTTGTTTACATATTTACCTATAAAAATAAACATAGAATATATTATAAATTTGCCCAACTATATTTATATACATATATGTAATGTCCACATGTATTTATGTGCATTTGTGTATATATGTGTGTGCATGTATGTGAACATACACTAGTACACATTGCCCTCAGGATGATTGGGCACATTTCCCTAAGAGGTTGGGGTAGACAACCTTCAAGGTTCCTTCCAGTTCTGATTCTATGATATTAATGGTCCTATGACCCAGCAACAAAGCTATTGGAAACCTCAACCCTAAACCCTAAATCTGGTAGCAATTTTCTAGCTATACTTCCCAAGGAGTCCTCAAAGCCACAAAACTGACCACAGAATTCTTCTCTGCCTATTAACTAACTCAACTGAAGTCGAGTCACCTGGTTTATCTATATCCATTAGGCCTGTTAGAAAGATTATTGCAAAGATGGGTAATAATCTTTTGTGCTTTGCTTTTCCTTTTCTTTGTTGTCAAAAGTATATGGAAAGAACATTATTATCCTCCAGTTTATAACTGATAAAACCGAGGTCTGCTGCCATTATGGCAGTTAAAAGATTTTTACTTAACTAGAGAGGGGTGTCATATATGTCAAGTGAGACTTTGGGGTGACTATTTCTTTTTGGGTATTTTTAGGGCTCTGCCTCTTCGCAAATCTCACTTTTAAAGGATGTCAGGATTCCCAGGATGGGGTGGCCCAGAGTAACAAATCTGTAGCAACAAGGGACTCATCCCCAAGGCTTACTCACCTTTCTTCTGTTTTATTGAACTCCACCGTGACACTGTGATGTGGATTTTGGCTCCCTCAGAGTTAAACTAAGAATCTGGCTTGCTCACCACAACTTCCTTGCTTTCTCCTAGGACCCCCAAACCCTTCATCAGCTTCTGACTTGCAGTCTCAGCAGCTGTTTCATAGCTGGGCCATGACACAACATAGGAGTTGAAGTCCAAGTAAGAAAACAAATCCATTTGAGCATAAAATAGAAAATTGAGAAAGAAGTCCTTCCTGGAATAGGGGAAAGGGAGGTCATATAATATAATGAAAGATCCCTGGGCTAGGAAACCAAAGAAACATGGTTTAAATACTTAGTTCTGCCACTAACTTTGGCAGATCATGGCCTATTGGCAGGCCTCAGTTTCTTAATCTATGGAATAAAAGCTCAAGCTAGACGATTTTAAGGGCTAGCTCTGGAATTGTAATTTTTTTAAAAATATGTAAACCCTTAGCATGTATTTTAACATGTATTAGACTATCTGCTATCTAGGGGAGGAAGTGGAGAGAAAGAGGGAAAAATTTGAAACAGAAAGTTTGTGTGTATATATATATCTATAGATATATATAAAATCTTCATAGATAAGGCCAGGCTCATAGTTTTTTAGGTCTATATTTAGAAGCATTTTTGTGCAACCCCCTCATTTTGTAGATGAGTGTTTTCCTTTAGGCTCAGCATGCAATCAATAAATCAAGAGACTCATATTAAATGTCTTCTCTATTGTGCAAGGTTGGCACTGGGAATATAAGGACAAAACTGTTTAAAATTGTCTCTGCCCTCTTTAGTTTGGCCATAGTTTTGACTGACATAACATAAACAGTCCACTTGTTCAATGAATAAACTTTTATTGAGCAGTATGACTTGACTCTTTACTGGCTCAGTGACCCTGAACAAGTCACTTAACTGTCTGCCTCAGTTTCCTCATCTGTAAAATGGGCAGGAGAAGGAAATGACAAACAACTCCAGTATCTTTGCCAAGAAAAATTCTAAATGGAATCCTGGAGAGTTGGACACAACTGAAAAATGACTGAACAATAAATTATATATAATACACTATGCTATGTAAACAAAGATACATGCTATTCAGTCCATATCACCCAAGAACCTAGAGTTGAAGAAAGAAGCTAAGAATTTAATAATTTAAATATTAAATAAAATTTTACTCTATGTATTTTAAAGAAGTGCACCAGACAAGTAGGAATTTTAGACTGCTAATATCAAAAGGGAAGTAATTTGGTTCACCCCCAGCTCACTGTGATAAAGGGAAAAGGATTCCCCAAACTGAGTTTGAATCTGCCAATAACTACTGCCTTTTGTGACCACAGGCAATTCATTTACCCTCATTGAGAGCCTCAGTGATCTCATCTGTAAAATGAGGGAATCAGATACAATGACCTGTTGGATTACTTCCAGGTCTAATGTTATGATCTTGGGAAAGCATGAAGCCTTTCAGTGATAACTTTGGTAATAAAATAGCAGGTTGGATTTGAAAGGTACCTTGGAGATCATCCAATTCAAACACTTTCATTTTTTTAATGGTAGGTAGATAAATAACAAGCACTTATTAAGTGCTTACTCTATGCCATCCAGGGCAGCTAGGTGGTATAGTAAATATCATGCTGGGCCTGAATGAGTTTTCCTCAGTTTAAATCTGGCCTCAGATACTTCCTAATTGTGTGACCCTAGGCAAGTCACATAACCTTGTCTGTCATACACATATATACACATATACATCTATGTAAAGTTATATAGTATGCTTGTTTTTCCTTTGTTTCTCTGAAGGTGAATAACATCATCCTTTTTAGGCCCAAGTCTTACCATTTTTTTCTAAATCCACCAATTCATCATTTCCTATACCACAGCAAATTCCAACCTCATACTATCTAGTTGTTTTAAATAGTCTAAAAGAATATTGATTAACATGGCTGACATATAATATAGTTTCCCTGTTTTTTATCTTTTGGTTGAATCTATTTTAAGATTACATTCTGATGTGGGAAGACAGTACATAAAGTTATTATTCAGTCATTTTCAATGGTGTCTGATTCTCTGTGATTCCATCTGGGATTTTCTTGACAAAAACACTGGAGTATTCCTTATCAACTCATTTCATAAATGAGGAAACTGAGGCAAACAGGGTTAAGTGACTTGCCTGGTGTCACACAGCTAGTAAATAGATAGGGCTGGATTTGAACTCATTGAGATGAGCCTTCCTGATTTCAAGTGCTCTATCCACAGTGCCACCAAGCTGTGCCTGACACATAAAAATGAGCTAAAAAATAGGAAGTGATGCAGAGATATGATGGTGAAGTCTAGAGAGTCAGAAGCATCATTGGGAGAGAAATAAAGGATGACCTTTGTTGGCTCTTCCTTCAAATGGAGGGTCTAAAAGGAACTCACCAATGGGAGAAGGGAGTCAAGTAGATTTTTTGGAATAAGAGGGCTAAGTGAAACTTCAGAGGAAAGATTTCATTTTTAGAGTGTTATGTTCAATCTAGGCACAATAGCTTAGGGAGGACATTTACAAAACCAATGATAATTCCCATTTGAGAATAGGGTGAAGGAAATAGAAGGGATATTCGGCATAGAAGTGAGAAGGTTCTGGAAAGAAATTGTTCTTATCTTCAATTAATTAAGTAAATTTCATTGAGTTTATTCTGTTTGACCTCAGAAAGCAAAATTTGGAATATTGGCTGGAAACAACAGAGAAAGATTTAGGCTCCAAGAAGGGAAGTGAGGGAAAGAGAATAAGCAATAAACAATAAACACTACAAAACAAGCAAACAAAAAACTTCTTAATGATTTGCCCTTTCTCAATGGGATAGGCTGCCTCAAGAAGATATGGGCTCCAAGTCATGGTATCTTCAAGCAAAAGCTGATGAACACTTCTCAGAGATGTTAAAGCTACAGTAGAATTCTTTTTCAAGTATGAGTTTATCTAGATGGCCACTCTGGTCTCTTCCAACCTTGTTTAATTCCATGGTTTTGCTGCAGGGGAAGAGGAAGAAGAGGGAATGGTGATCTCCAAAAACTTCATGAAAGAGGAAAGAGCTAACAGAGTATAGTGAAAAGATGACTTGATCCAGAATTGAAATTGGGTTTAAATCTAAATTTAAATTGCTACATGCTTCCCATAAGGAGTTGGTCAAATCACTTCCCATCTTAGGACTCTTCAGGTTCCTTCTCTTTAAAATGAAGGAATTGGACTAAACAGCCTTTGATATCCCTTACAGCATTAAATCTTTTTGTTGGACTTTGGCTCGGTGATTATGTGGAATACTTTGCTTAATATGGCACCTCTCCTGTCAAACATTGAAAAAAAGTAAAGCTCCTAATCCTCACTGAACCTAAAAACAAAGCTAAATAATACCAATAAAAAAGAGACTTAGAGTTGTGTAAGTTTACCTATAAAACTATGCTTATAAAGTAGAGAAAAGCCCTCCTAATCAAGGGAGACTTCCTGGGGGAGGTAGGCTCAGCAGGCTGAGGCTGCCACAATAGCAGAGGAGAAATGCACCCTGTTTGACCCTCTTCCTAGCTTCACTCAAATGCCAAAGAGCAGCCCATGTTCCCAGAGGCCCTGAGCCATACAATGGGTTGTATTCACTAACGCAAAGTCATCCTCTCTCATACTCTGGCACTAATACACAATACATATGCCAGTCCCTGAATTACAGTCTACCCAATATAACATACAGTGCTGATTAAATGGAAATTTTTACCAGGTATGACCAAAATGTGATAAAGTTTCCAAAAGTAAATGGATATTTTTTTAAAAAATCTTTTTAATTAAAATGCACAGCAACAATAACAACAACAATACAAAAAAAAAAAAAATCCCCAAAACAAAACAAGGAAACCATTGAAACATTCAAAGTGACTCCTTTAATTAAGGACAATCTCCTTAAATTACATTCATTTTTTGTTGCCCTTTTCAGGGCAGTTCAGGGTGAATGATATGTTTGTTTCTAGCTGAAGAGGTGCCAAGTTTAAGACACTTTTTGCTTTAATAAAAGTGGCCTTCGCTATCAGCTGGAATGCTGTCTGCTTTCTGAGACACATTGAGACTGGTTTTACCCTGATTTTGAAAAGTGATTGTACCAACTAATCCATAGCAATTTCTCCTTTTTAAACGTATTCAAAAGGAGTAAGAAATAAAAGTAATGAAGCTCAGATCTTTATTTTTTTTATACTAGATCCCAGTTCTTTTATATAGCTGTGTGTTGGCCCGCATCCTTACCTTCTGATCTAGCCTATACACAGTTGTTGAATTACATTTCTCAAAACATCATTTCCATCGTATTTGAGAACTTGCAGTGGCTCCCCATGGCCCATAATGTTAGGGCCAAATCTTTTAGTCTCTGCCTACTATCTGCCCTGTTCCCCAACCCTATTTACCTTTCTGATCTTGTCCCCTACTACAACCAATCAAGCTTTATTTTCCAGTAAGGATCATTTCCTCATGGCCTTCCATTCCTCTTTGTATCATTTCAACTTCTGTGCTCTTTTCTCATATTCTTCTCCATGAATGAATGGATGAATGGATAGATGAATGACTGCATAAAAAATTATTTAAGTACTCATTATGTGTCAAGCATTGGGCATACAAATAGAGAATTGAAATAGTTCATGTTCTCAAATTTTTTTATTAGAGGAGACAACCTGTATAGTGGTCTAGCTGCATAGTCAGTGGCAAGGACCATAAATCTTCAGAATATAGAATTCTGTATTATAGAATATAGAATATAAGATGCCCAGAGGTCTAGAAAGTGAAGTGATAGAGAAGAGAATAAGATCTGGCAGTCCTTCAAATACAGTGTTAAGGTAAATTATAAGCCTTGTGGTCCTTCATCTTATCTCCATCATTCATTACCTGGAACGGTTCTTTCTCTTGATTTATGCAATCCATTTCTATCATTGAAAGCTTAACCCAAGACCCACCTCCTCCATGAAGACTCATCTCACTATTCTAACCTTGGCGATATTTCCTCCTTCAGAAACATATAACATTGATAAAGATTTTCAAATCACTTTTCTTTACACTGAATCTGTGGGTGGGTAAGATGAATGCGATTAACTCCATTTGACAGAGGATTCATTCAATTCAATGGTATTTATTAAGTTCCTACTATGTATCAGGCATGGAGATACAAAGCTTCTTTATTGGAGAAGCTACAACAGAGAACAAAATGTACACCTATAAGTAAATATAAAATACATTCAAAATAAATATGAAGTAGTAATTGGGGGTGGAGAACTAATAATTGAGATCAGAAAGGACCTCCTTAAAGAAATAACACTTATTCATGTCTTACCTAGAGATAAGAGTTCCAACTGACAGAAGTGAAGAGGGAAAACAGTATAGACATGGAAACAACCTCTGCAAAGGCATGATGTGAGTGTTACAGCTTGAAGGTCCTAACTCCAATTCCATCATTCTTTCCATAAGTTCCTTGGAATCAAGAATTATTATTTCTACTTCTCTTTAGTGTCTGAATGGATCTGAGTGCACAGTAGGCACTATATAGTTGTTTTTGTTTTGATTTATTTATGTATAATCCATTTTCAATCCAATCAATCAATAAATACTTATTAAACTCCCACTATGTGTTAGGTATAAAAGTATGGCATAGTGGATAAAGGCCTTGGAAGGCTTTCCTTTAACACACTGATTATGTCTTTGGACAAATCATTTAAGCTAATGCTCTAAGTAACTCTCTATGACTCTTAGTCTTGGCCTTGAATCAGAAAGACCCGAGTTGAAATCCTGCCTCAGACTCTAGTAAGCTATAAAATGCCAGTCAATTTATTTAACTTCCCCCTGTTCTTCAGTTTCCTCAACTCTAACATGAATGATTTGAATTCAGTGTCTTCTAAAATGCTTTCATACCCTTTAATCTATGATTTCATAATTTTCCATGATTCTCTAATTTGCAAAGGATGTTGACCTGCATTGATAGTGCAAATTGCAGTGAAATCCCAGGTCTGTTCCTTAAAGTGTAATATACTGCAGGGTATTGGGATTTAAGGATAAAACAAAACAAAATAGTATCTGTCCTCAAGAAGTTGACATTCTATTAGAGAGACATAGTAAGTAAAATAGATAAATGCACGATTCTTTGAAGAGGACAGTGACATCTTTGGAGATAGGCAAGGCTTCCTGTAGGAAGTAGCACCTGAACTTGCCCTTGAAAAAAGCAAGGGGTTTTTAGGAATGAATGGTCATTCAGGGATGGTTAATAGTCTAGAAATGAGGGGCAAGCCAAGTTGAAGGAATATCAACAAGGCTACTTTGGCTGGAATAGAAAATTGGTGAGAGAGAATAATGTGAAATAAGCCTGAAAAAGAACGTTATAGCCAATTTGTATGGGAATTTCCAACCCAAACTGAGGCTTTTATAATTTATTGTAGAGATAATAAGGACCCACTGAAGATTCTTGAGAATGATCCAAGACAATTCCAAAGAATGCATAATGAGAAAAGATATCCACTTCCAGAGAGAGAACTGATGAACTGTGTACAGATTGAAGCATACTCTTTTCACTTTATTTTCTGGTTTATTTTGTGTGTTTTCTTTTGCAACATGTCTAACATGGAAATATGTATTCTATGACTTCACATGTAGAATCAATATCTTATTGCTTGTCTTCTCAAGGGAGAGATAGAAGGACAAGATAAAAGGAGAAAATTATGAAAAAAGGATGTTAAAAATTTTTTAAAATTATGCTTGGAATATATTTAACAAAGTAAATATCTGTCTACATATGTGTATTTATGTATATAAGTCCTTGTAGAATATAGGGTCCTTGAAAGTGGGAATTGTTTCATTATGTGTATTTTTATCTCCACACATAGATCAGTGGTTGGTCAGAGTAGTTATCTAATAAATGTTTGTTGATTGATAGCTCAGTCAGAGAAATGATAGTCACACTTGTACTTTAGGATTGTCAAAGTAGTACCTGGGTGGATGATAGACTGTGGAAGGGAGAGAATCTTGGAGTCCAATTAGATTATTATAATAATCTAGAAAATAGACAATGAGGGTGGTGATCATGTGAGTCAAAAGAAAGGAACAGATGGGAGATGTATATGACTGATGAGAAAACATACCATCCATTATAGATTTGATAGATTTAGGGTGAGGAAGAAAATGTATATCTTTTTGTATACAACCATTGGAGAAATTTGTTTTTCTTGACTATGCATATTTGTTATTATGAAATTTGTTTTCTTTCTTTTTTAATGGGGAAAGGGATAGGAAGGAGAGGAAATCAATTTCTATTATTTTAAAATAGAGAGGCAAGGAGAGGTTGTTACAGATGTAAAATGTTGCATGCACTTTCTGATGAACTCATTGTATTAGTAGTTGTATTTGTTACAAGAGATCTCTCATATGGGAGGAATTTATAGCCAAAAAAAGAACTAGAGAACCTTGTAAAATGCAAAATGGATAATTTTGATTACATTAAATTAAAAAGTTTTTACACAGACAAAATCAAAGCAGACAAAATTAAAAAGGAAGCAGAAATCTGGGGAAAATATTTTACAGTGTTTCTGATAAAGTCCTCATTTCTAAAATATATAGAGAACTGGCTCGAATTTATAACAATACAAGACATTTCCCAATTGATAAAAAGTGAAAGTATATGAACAATTTTCAGATGAAGAAATCAGAGCCATTTCTAGTTATATGAAAAAATGCTCTAAATTACTATTGATTAGAGAAATGCATATTAAGACAGCTCTAAGGTACCACTTCATAGCTCTCAGATAGGCTAAAATGACATGAAAATATAATAATAAATGTTGGAAGAAATTTGAGAAAACTGGGGAACTAATGCGTTATTGGTGGAGTTGTGAAATGATCCAACTATTCTGAAGAGTAATTTGGAACTATGTCCAAAAGGCTATAAAACTATGCATACTTTTTGACCTAATATTGTCTCTACTAGATTTGTATCCCAAAGAGATCATTAAAGAGGGAAAAGAACTCATGGGTGCAAAAATGTTTGTAACAGTCCTTTTTGTAGTGACAAAGAACTGGAAATTGAATGGATGCCTATCAGTTAGGGAGTGGCTAAATAAGTTATGGTATATGAATGTTATGAAATATTATTGTCCTATAAGAAATGATAAGCTGGTTGATTTCAGAAAAACCTGGAAATGGAAAACATGAACTGATGCCGAGTTGAAGTGAGCAGAACTAAGAGAATATTGTACATAATAGCAGCAAGATTATGTGATAACCAACTGTGATGGACTTGGCTCTTTTCAACTATGAAATGATTCAAGGCAATTCCAATAGGCTGGTGATGGAAAATACCATCCGCATCAAGACAGGGAACTATGGAGACTAAATATAGATGAAAACATAATATTTTCACCTTTGTTATTGTTGTTGTTGTTGTTTGCTTGCTTGCTATTTTTTTTCTCATTTTTTCCCACTTTTGATCTGTTTTTTCTCTCACAGCATGACAGCTAAAGAAAACTGTTTAGAAGAATATGTTTGACTTATATTGGATTGTTTGCTATATGGGGGAGAAGGGAGGGGAGAGAGAGGAGGAAAATTTTGAATAAAAGATTTTTTAAGTCTTTTTGTGGTGGTTTGTTGTTTCTTCTTGAAGAGGCCATGACAACAGAGAGATGATGCCTTGGCATGCAAGATTTAAGTGGGGATTGGATTTAAGTGAGGGCTAGGCAAAGTGTCCTGCCTCACTTTCCCTTCCATAGCCATCTGAGTCCAGTGGCAAGATATGGATCAAAATGATTGGAGATGGCTCTGGATGCAGTGGGAGACCGCAGCCTTTTTAAGCTAAGGTCTTCAACAGATCTCAGTATGACCAAAGTCACACCCATTCAGTGATTAAATCCAGGTAGCAGCTGAGGCAAAGAATCTCCTCTTTTACCTAGTACCAAAAAAAAAAAAATCTAAATCTAAAAAAAGTGATTTCTCCTTTGCCTGATTTTATGACACTTTTTATGTAAACTGTATGTAAGGGTATAAGGACAAGGATTATCAAACTGCCTTTCTGCTTATATTTATATTCCTAGTGTTTAATGTAGTGTTTGGGTTACTCATCTTATGCTAACCTGCCTCTCTATACCTCTTTCTACTCCCATTGAAATAGGCATTTCTTCCTTCCTTCCTTCCTTCCTTCCTTCCTTCTTTCCTTCCTTTCTTCCTTCTTTCCTTCCTTTCTTCTTTCTTTCCTTTCTTCCTTCCTTCCTTTCTCTTTTCTATTTCTCCCTCCTTCCCTCCCTCCTTTCTTCCTTCCTTTTTTTCTTTCTTTCTTTCTCTCTTTCTTTCATCCTCCTTCCTTCTTCCCTCTCTCCCTCACTCTCTCCCTCCCTCCCTCTCTCTCTCACTCTCTCCCTCTCTTTTTTCTTTCCTTCCTTTTTTCCTTTCTTCCTTCCTTTCTGTCTTTCTTTTTTTTAAATCATATAAATATTTCTCATTCTTAAAGGTCCCATTCACTTCTGGAATGATCCTTCTTAGCCTGTTTTAACAATGGGAAAAGTAATTTAGATTTGGCATCAAAAGATCTGGGTTTGAGTTAAAAAGTTAATTGATTTATGGTGTTGGGTGGATTATGTAACCCCTCTTCCTCAGATTCTTTATCCAGTCATAATAAAAGTGCTTTGTAAACAATAACATGCTCAAAGAGGAACTGCTAGAAGTTCTCCCACTTCTAGATAGGATTCTACTGGATTCTCTATTTGTATCACTTACTGGACAATTAGGCTGCTGACCAACGAAATCTTTTTTCTCATTTAATCTTTTCATGTGTGTATCAGTTATTGTTAATAATCATTTGGCCACCTTATATTGTTATTTGTCTTTTTATATTTGTGTGTCTCCTTTCTCCATCTAGCTTATAAACTCTTCAAGGACAGGGCCCATTCTGTATATCTTTGTATTGCTAGCCTTTAACTTTATTACTATTGATCTTATTTTAATATTTGAATTTGTAGAGCACTTCAGTTTAACAAGAATTTCTAACATTTTCTGATTCCTTCATAGCAGTCAGCGAAAATATTATCAGTCCCATTTTACAGATGAACAAGTTATCATGAAGAAAGTTCAACTTAGCACACTGAAAGAAGACAACAGATGGAGATAGTTAAGTAACACATTGTTGGTGGAGCTGGGAATTAGTCCAACTTTTCTAGAAATCAATTTGAATTAAGTTTTCTAAGAGAAGCTGAAATGACCATTTAGTATACAAGCATATGTTAAAGACCTAAGTGCTGGGGCATTGTTTTAGATGATCGCAAGATATGAATATTTTTTTTTATTCTTTCTCTCTTTAAATCCTTTATTTCTTTTGAACCTCATAGTAACCCTATACTATTGTTGCTTTTCAATTGTTTCAGTCATGTCCAACTTTTCATGATCCCATTTGGAGTTTTCTTGGCAAAGATACTGGAGTAGTTAGTCATTTTCTTCTTCTGCTTACTTTACAAAGATGAGGAAAATGAGGTAAACAGGGATAAGTAACTTTCCCAGCGCCACCCAGCTAGTAAGTGTCGAATGCCAGATTTGAACCCATGAAAATGTGTCTTCCTGACTCTAGGTAGGCCCAGTAGCCACTGAGTCACCTAGATGTCTATAAAGTTGGTGCTACTATCTCCATTTTACAGATTGTGAAAAAGAGGCAGGATGGCAAAGTGAAAAAAAAAATCATCAGATAGCTTGGAAGCTTGAAAGGTGAGATTCAAGATGCAATCTTCCTGAGAAATCTTATAATCTCTCTGTTAAGACATCTACCTCTTAAGTGTAAGTAATTTACCCAAAGCCATACAAGTTACAAGTGGCAAAAGATGATTTCAAGCCCAAGTCTTTTGAAAAATTATCTATTTGAAATTAGAAGACATGTTATATCATTATAGTATTATATTATATTATATCATATCATAGTATAATATAGTATATCATATCCTATTATATAATATCACATATTGTATTATATTATGTTGTCATATTATATTATATATATTGTCTATTATCTTGTTATATTATATCACATTATATTATATTATATTATATCATATTATGTTACATTATATGATGTTATATTCTATATTATATATGTATATTATGTTATGCTATGTTACATTATAGGATAGTATAGTATGTTATGTTCTGTTACATTATATTATATATTATATTATATTGTATTGTGTTGTGTTGCTGTTATATTGTATCCTATATTGTACTGTATTGATATTATATTATTATACTATATTCAGTTTCCTCTTAGGTCATCCACCTCTTTGAACTTCAGGATCCTCTTCTATAGAACAAAGAAATTGGATTAAAGGACCTCTAAGTTCTAAATTCCAGTTCTAAAATTATGATATTGTGACATTTATCGTATGAAATTAGCAGTGTTCTGAACTGCTATGTCTAAGTATTGGTTTTTAATGATGATAGTGATATATTGGAATTTTGCAGACTTGCTTTTAGGGTTAATTATGAGGGTACAAAAACAAGGAAGCAAAATGTTGGGGAGAGTGTTTATTTTTTAATGAGTATAGGATCTTAGACATATTTGCATACTAAAGACTCCACATGCTTTTTCTCTTCTGGACCATCATCTCAGCTTCCTTGTCATTTTGCCTTAACCAGCACCAAATTGGTACAGTCTGAGGCTTCTCAAACTTTCTAATTCCTTCTACTCTGTATCTAGTTCAAGGAGGAAGTTTCAGAATTTTCTTTGTGGGGGAAATGCAGCAGAGCACTGAACAAAGAAAAAGAGTGAGTTCACTGGAGAGGGTTAAGTTGAAAACATGTTTTGCTTGCTGGCAAATCCCAGTCCTCCAAAATCTGTCTTTTGCCACCATAAATGATGTGGCCTTAAATATTTAATAAGTGAATTTGCTCAGCTCTTGGCTCATCTACGCAGTTTCTTCCATACACCACACACTCACATATTTCTAAATCTCCTAATTAATCAGACAAAGTTAGAATCTCGTGGTGTTGTAAAGAGCTGTAATAAGCTTCTTTTAAGAGAGTTAAAGAAATGTGTTGATTGGAGCTAGTCAGAAGCACTGACGATAAAGGCAATCTGTTCTCAGAGAGGACAGGCAACTCTGTCATGAGAAGAGAGGGGAACTGAGGAAGGAAGTTTGTTAAGGCTGCTAGGAGATTAGAGCCTTCACTTTTGCCACTACCCTCCCCATCTCCCCCCACTCCTTATTCAATCTCAGTTCCTCCTCTTCAAAGCTGTCCTTACAATCTCTTATTTGGATAACAGCACAGGAAGGTATCAACACCTGTACATCAGTTTAGATTTCTTAGGCGGTGCCAGGCAGAAAAGATATCAGGAGAATGTAAGAGAACAGAAGAAATTGAGAAGGGTGGAAGTCAGGGCTATGAGTTGTGGGGGGAGGGGACAGGGGAACAGTGATGAAGGAAGGAGGGCAAAGAGAGTCCTTGTGACAACCTTTGCGACAAGATCCGTGTAGAGAAGAGCAAGTCTCCTCAGCCATCATTTCTGCACAGTGGGAAAGAAGGGATGAAAGATCTGCAAATTAATTCATTGTGACAACCTTTGTAAAGAACCTCAGCTTTTGATCTTGAAAAGATTTTGTGATTCTGCTGATGGTGGAGAGAATGGGCAAAAAGTTAAATTCCACCTGATTCTCCTGGTTAGAGTAAACAAAGTTCAATTTTGCTATGATCTATACCTAACTACCCCCTCTCTTCTAGGATCTAGAAATCAAGTTTATGATTTAGGGCAAACATGTAGAAATAGAAGCCTTTGGGGAACAAAGATCTAATGTGCTTTTTTTCCAGTGGGGAACCTGATGCTCAACCTGAAACTGACATAATCCCTGGAAGAGAAGCCTTATTACTTCTGTGGCCACGTTGCAATCAGGTGAGTCTGTCCTGATTTTAACAATATACCAGCACTCTTTTTCTTCTAAAGAAACTGATACATACTAGTAAAGAGACTGATAAATTCCCTTGATGGGAAATTCGATTATAGACTTTTTATTGTCTCTCTAAGTAATGTTTTATAGGTCACTTCTCAGTTTCTTAATCTGTACAATGGGATAGAAACAATTCCCCCTTATCTACCTTGCTAAGCTATTATGACATTACCATGTATATGAATACATTTAAGTTATAAATAAATGTGCAAGTCTTCTAATAAAAAAACTGCTTTCCTTCCTTTGTCTATAAAAGGGTACTTTTTTATAGGGTGCTTACTGAAGCAGGCAAATTTCCAGGTGAGGCTCCCCCCTTATATAGATGGAGGGGGAGTGCATTGAATATGACTTAATAGTCTAAAAAGTGTGATCTCAGTCATAGGTGTGGTTAACAAAGAGACTGGCATCTCTACCTAATTATCCTTTTAAAAACCAAAACAGAGAGCTTTATCAAAACAACTAAGCATGGCAATATTAAAGGGTAAAGTGGAAAATCCTAGGGAGTAAATGGAGTCCTAAAAACCAAGTTTAAAAAAAAAAAAAAACATAACAAATTATACCTTTCTCAAAGATCCTTAGCCATGGTGAAAGCCAACAATGAACTACATGAAGAAATTATCCTTCCCTTATGCGTGAGTAGTCTTTTCCTAAAATGACCAATAGATAATGCTTGAAAGTCTGGTTCCTGAAAGTTGGTTGAGAGGAAAAGGGAGCAATGGCCAGAACAAGAAAAGCAATAGTGTCACTATCCTTAACCTTGGTCAGATCACATAAGGAGAGTTACATGTAATTCTCTGTGCAACATCCCAGGAAAAAAAACATTGGTAAACTGATTTGGATTTAGAGGAATTTGATCAGGATTCATATACTTCTCAAAATTAAGCCACACAAGGCTTTATTAAAGAAATTGGGAATCATTAACATGGAGAGAAGACTCGGAGAAGACATGACTTTCTTCAAGTATCTGAAAAGCTGCCAAAGGAAATAGAAATTAATCTTGTTTTTGAGGACCCAGAGGATAAAACGAGGAACAGGTAGAAATTATAAAAAAAGCAGAGTGGAGGTCAACATAATGGAAAATGCCCTGAGACCAAGAATTAAAACAAATCCCATTTTCAGTTCAGTCCTGATAGAGAAATGGAAGAAAGCCACCCCAGTCTCAAACTGTGGAGCATGGATGACATCACTTGGATCCTTGCCTCACTGCCCCATCCGGTTTCTCTTGTCCAGGAGACAACTGACCTTAGACTAGAGGCGATCAAGTGCCCTCCTGAGTAATGCTTCCCCTTGAGGTGAAGGAGGCTTTTATTTACCCGGAATTGCAGTCTACACTTGGCAATGCACTGAAATCACATGGGACTCTGATTCTCTGTGGCTTTGACCTCACTGTGATTCCCTTGTACTAATGGTTTTGTGTAGTATATATTGCATTACTGTGAACAATTGATTTATGAGCTTTTTCAAAACTATTTCAAGCAACTTTTCCCCCTTCTATTAACCCCCCTCCACCTTCCAACCTAAGAGATATATTTATTTCCCAGAAGGTTGCGTGTTAGACCAAAGAGATTCTGCTTACCGTACTGGGAGGAATCTGTTGCCCTTTTGTATAGCTCGGAGAGGAGCTACTTCAGAATTCCTTTATCCATGGTATAACTAAAAGAACTCTAGAATTAGAAGCAAGAGATCCAGGTTCAAATTCCAACTCTGTCACTGGTTAACTGTCTAATCTTAGGCAACTACCCTTCTATCTCATAAGATTATTGTAACTGTAAATTGTAAGATTCTATTCAGCATTTATTAAGTGCCTACTACTGGCACTAAATATAGAAGAGACCAGAGGCATCATCTAATACAAATGCCCCCATTTCACTGGTAAGAAAACTGGGCTCAGGGAGATTCAAGGTCATATAGGTAATAAATGACAAAGATAGGATTTGAACTCAGTCCTCTGATCTCTAGAACTGGTGCTGTGTCCACTGTATCATGCTACCTTCCATGTTTCAAGTCATATTTGAAAAGAAGGCCCTGAAATCCCTCTTACAATTCTACCATAGTAGCAGGAGTCCAATCTCAGAGTCATTTAGAGAAAGGGGTTGCAAGGAACCAAGGTAAGATCCAAATGTGGGACAAAATTGATGAGTATTCTTCCTGTCTTTAAACAACGAGATAGGGTGAGGAGGAATAGTACAGAGGGCATAGATAGTGGGGGAACTCTGGGCGAGATATAAG
This sequence comes from Antechinus stuartii, assembly GCA_016696395.1. Lineage (NCBI taxonomy): Eukaryota > Metazoa > Chordata > Mammalia > Dasyuromorphia > Dasyuridae > Antechinus > Antechinus stuartii. Next base: position 39,517,240 of record MU174354.1, read on the forward strand.
ACCGTTCAGCCCAGAAGGAACCTGTTGACAGTGTCTAGTTTGGCTCCCCATCTCCCCTAATGGCTCTCCACTTTACTGAAAAGTCAGGAGGAGTTGATAACCTGTGTTGTGATTGAAGTAGAGTGATATTAGGTGGTAAAGAGTGATACCAGGTGGCAAACTACATACAATAGCAAGTTGTTCATATGGTCCCACGTGCACAGTATATACTTAGAGCATGCACAGTGTTGCTTTGGTTATATAAGGGTATGAGAATATATAAAGATGAAAGAATTTGGAATAAACGGACTCCATATTTCCACTCATCTCATCACTCCTCCACTAAAATGGTATTTTTTTCACCCTTACGTGGGGGCTCTAAAAAGCAGAACACAACAGGATAGTCATAGAGACTTTGTAAATGAGAGTGAGAATAAAACTTTTAGAGTCAAATGAAACTCCCAGGCAGAAAAAAAAAATAAATTAAATGGATGCATGGATAGATCAATAGATAAATTAGTGAGTGGATAAAGAATAAATAAACATATAACAAAGGTCAATTTCTTAAACAAATCTCTTAAATTTTTTAAAATACCGAAGTGTTTGTGTCTTTTGAAGGTTAAGTTCTTAATTTTTAAAAATTTAAAGAAAGAGATCCAACTGCACATTGTTAAAACTGTGCAGAAGTCAGTAGTTTACCTTTCACAGAAAGACCCTGAAAGACCAAAAGGACAGAGGGAGCTGTTGGAGAGCCTCTGATCACAGTTCAGTCTACTATGAGGAGAAAAGATAGAAGGACCCCCCAAAACAGTATAGAATGGACATTTACAAAAGCCATCACTTGTTTGTATCCTCTGCTATTCTGGTTAAGTCACTAGACTCCTCATAATAATGATTTCATGTGCACAAAATGCATACAATTACAAAGGAAAGGAATTATATCAAAATAGTTTAGTTTAAATAAAAAACGTCACAAACTAAATGATGCAGAAAAATTCAAAGGTTCCAAGTTAAGAAGCCCTACTCTAGAGGGAAACGAAAGAAGGACCTGCATAGGATTACAAAAGAAATCAAAGCTTTGTGAAACAAAGATGTATTTTTATTTTCCATTCAAGTTCAGAGACTCTGAGAAATCTACTCTCAAACCTTTTCATAAATAAAACCATTAACCCAATAGAACAGATATATGAGGAAGCATCCAATGAGCTTAGCCACCTCTTCATTAGGGCTTTCGTAAGCACCAAGCTGCTATCCCATAACAAAAGGTAAGGGTATTCACCTTCTTTACAAGAAAAAAGGGAAAGGATGAGATTCTATTTAGATGGAGAACGAGATCTGTATAGAGGAAGAATAAGGTAGTATAAAGAAGAATAAGGTAGTATAAAGATGGAAAAGGGCATTGACATAGAGGACATTTGTCCAGGAAATTTCCTAAACATCAGTGCCCTGAGGTATAGAGTAGATGGGAACTGGTGCCACCAGAATTTCTGCAAAAGTATTTAAAAGAGTCACAGAATCAGAGTTGGAAGGGATGTTAGTGGCAGTCTAATCCATTTATTGTTATTGAATCATGTCAATTGTATCCAAGTCTTCATGACTCCATTTTGGATATTCTTGGTAAAGAAACTGACTGGAATGTTTGTCATTTCCTTGACCAGCTCATTCTGTAGATAGAGAACTGAAGCAAACAGAATTAAGCAATTATTCAGGAGTTACACAACTAGTAAGTGTCTGAGGCTAAATTTGAACTCACATCTTACCTCTCCTGTACCATCTAATTGCCCCTAAATAGGTGCTTAATCAAGTTTATTCCCTATTGACTATCTGAGCTATGTCAACTAATCTTATTCTCTAAAGAAGGATTATTTGGTAACAGTTATTAGCATGCTACATAGAAGACTATGAATGCCACACTGAGGAGTTTAGGTTTATTCTGTAAATAATGGGGAGTCATTGAAAAGTTTTGAGATGAGAATGAATATTGGACTATGAACCTGGCAGTTACATATATGATAAATTGAATAGCCAAACACTGTGGGTAAGGAGAATAGTTGGGAGAATGTTGCACATGAGTCCAGGTGAAGAAATAACTTAGGCTTGGGCAAGGATGGTGGGAGCAGGAGTAGAAATGGAGAGGGATGAATCAATGGAAGAAATTAAATAACATCTGAGAATTTTTTTTAATAATTCTAAAATTGTAGAGTTTTATATCATTGTTAGGATGCAGCTAATATTTGGAATCAGGAAAACCTGACTGCCTTAATCCACTGGAGAAGGAACTTTGCCAAGAAAATTCCACAGACTATATTGGTGTGCTATGGTCCACAGATATGACTGAATAACAATAATTATTATTGTTGCTGTTTGGAGAACATTGTCCTCAAACCATGAGTCAGGGAATTGGAATATAGGAAATAGAACATAGCTCCAGAATCAAGGACAAAGCTTACTCCCCCACACTTGCAACATGTCTGTACACTGATATGGTGGACAGAGCTCTGACTGAGGGCCTGGAAACCTGAGTTTGAGTCTCACTGCTGACCCTCCCAGTTGTATGACCATAAGAAAGTCTCATAAACATTCTAAGCTTCACCATGTACCTTATCCTTGAAATGGAAAAGATACCATCTGAACTACCCACATCATAGGGTTGTTGGGAGGAGGATGCTTTGAAACCATTGAAGAGCTAGAGACATGTGAGCTATTATTATTAGTGATAAGAATCATCTACAAGGGAATGAGGAAACTGCTAGCTCTGTCTGAGGGATTTGAGATCTGGAGATAATTTCTTTACAAGAACTTCACAGCTTGGCTCCAATCTAGTTTTCCGAGCTTATTAACGCATTACTGCCCTCCAGGCACTTTGCACTCTAGCCAAACTGGCTAGATTACTGCTTCTCACACATGCCATTCCATCTCCTGGCCCCAACTCTCTTCCATGCCTGGAACCTACTTCCCTCCTCAACTGTACCTCTTTTGTAACTTCCTTCAGAGTTCAACTCACATACTATCTCCTACATGAGACCTTTCCCATTCGCCCAATTCCTTCCAGATGCTACTGACTTATTCCTCCCAAATTAGTTAATACTGATTTTGCATGAATTTTGTATATACCTATATGAATATATGGGGAAATGAGATGGTACAGTCAATAGAGCTCTGGGCCTGGAGAAAGGAAGACTCATCTTCATGAGTTTAAAATATGGCCTCAGACACTTATTAGCTGTATGATCCTGGACAAGTCATTTAAGTCTGTTTGATTCCATTTTTTCATCCATAAGAAGAAAATAATAAACCACTTCTGCCTCCTTACCAAGAAAATCCCAAATGGGGTCACAAAGAGTTGGACATCACTGAAAAAAAGACTAAACAACAACAGCATACAAATTAGATATTATTATGTTATCTTACCAAAGAGAATGCACGCTCTTTGAGGGCAGGGATTCTTTTTAAATTTTTAAAATTCATATCTTCAGAACGTCTGGCACATTAGAAACTTAATAAATGTTCCTTGGCTAATGGAACAGAAAATTGATCTTATAGTTAGAAGATCTGAATTTGAATGCTAGCTCACTCATATCACTCATAATTGCATAATAAATCAATAAATTTGTCAAGCGACAGTTTTTCCATCTGTAAAATTGATATGATATTTACAAAACCTGTTGCTTGGAGGAAAATGTATTGTAAACCTTAAAGCACCTATGGAAATATGAGTAATGTATCAAGATGATGATGATGGTGATAATGATTAAGGATCAACTGAGGGTCCCCCATGTGAAAGCGTGTAAACCTAAGGAAAATAGAAAAGAAATAGAAGACATTTTCACTTCTGTTTGTATTCTACTCAGGCTCCTATATCCCTCCACCCCCACACCCTCCCACACCCTTCCCACAGAGAGATCTAGTAGTTAAGTAGTTAACTTGAAGTAGTTAAACAATGTAAGGTCGAATATGAGTGGCAAAATGAGTGGCACAGACAGTATGGAGCCTGCCAGGTATGATTCAGACTGGTCTGGCACATCAAGTTCAACACCATAATCAGATGAGATATTGGTAGAATTTTGGATGGTTAATCCTCAGAAGTAACCCTTGCTGTAGCAGAAAAAGGAAATTCATAGCAGGGCAGGGCAGGGCAGGGCAGGGCTTCAGGGAGCATGAAGCCTTGATTCAGCTGAGTATCTGGAGCTTCCCTGGCCCATGGCGTTGATGCAAGTTGGCCAATCAGTAGCTTGTGAAAGAAACCAGATGGCTCCTCATGCCCTGACTTTTTGTATCTAGGACAAGGAGAAGCCTCAGCCTTTAGGCCCCTGAGATGATTAAGTTAGAAGTATGGTTTCAGAATCTTTTCTGGAAAAATTAGCTTAGTCTACCTAGAGAAGGCCATGGATGTGATATTGCTCCTATCTCTTTTAGTAAGATAATAATAAAGGCATTTTCAGAAAGACAAACTCTGAAATATGAGTTATCTTATATATGTTCTGCAACTTCTAAAATACAACTACCTCTCTGTGACATGTGCAGAATGTAAAACCTTTCACTACCTGTTCAATGCTTTCATTTGGTTCTTTTCTAAGTACTTCACATTAGGTGTCTTTGTTGTTGTTCAGTAATTTTCAGTCATGTTTGACTATCTGTGGCCTCATTTGGAATTTTTTTGGCAAAGATACTAAGGATATTTGCCATTTCCTTCTCCAGCTCATTTTATAGATGAGGAAATTAAGGCAAATAGGATTAAGTGACTTGCCCAGGGTCACATAGCTAGTAAGTATATGAGGCCAATTTGGAGTTTGGGAAGATGAGTCTTTCCATCTCCATACACAATACTGTATCTAGTGTGCCACCAACTGCCCTTTTAGAGTATATATCAGTCAATGGATATTGACTGAAACCCCTTAGTGTTTAGGGTACAAAATAAAAAATACATACTGACCCAGTTCACAAATCATTTATGAAACAAAAAGAAACCTCAGACAAAAAAAAAAAAAAAAAAAAAAAGACATCTACCAAAATAAGAATGTACATTTCATGTATCCCTCAATAGAAATTCACTTAAAGAATTTCAACCTAACCTAAAACTTTATGAATTTAGTCTCAAATCCCTTTTAAAAGATACCCTTTCCAAGCTTAAAGAATTTGGGGGTTCCATGCCTTCATCTTATTAAAGCAAAAATTCACAGTTGGATAGTACTTTCAGATGACATATGATGATAGAAGATCAAGGAAGTCTCTTTATCTGGGCTCCAGATAGAGAATCTGAAAGTACAACTGTTCCTATGATAGTATATAATGATATGAGCCCTTTCTGACTTTCCAGTTAAATGAAATTTCTAAACCCCAAGTAAGTAGCTTCCTGGCTCCCCCAGTGCACCATTGGCCATAGAGGGCAAATGGAAGTATACTGGACAATCTTGTCAAGTCCAAGCATGAAGTCATTCATATGAAGTTGATCTTCACATGAGCTATTCAGGTTTGGCTCTGTGCAAAACTTTTTCCTCCTGCCAGGCCTCAGTATGGGAAGGGATTGGCTCTAGTTCATAAGAGGTAACATCACAATCATGGTGTTTACCCAGCCAGACTATTGCCCTGCTGAGCTCTGGCCTGAGCCCTGGCCACATGTCCTAGAGGTATATGCTATTGGTCATAAGAGAGACTGGTTGAACAAGTGTGACTGGCCCCGTGCAAACCCATCCCCACTACTAAAATGGGCAGCATCTTTTTTCCCTACTATACAGAAATAGAGTACTTGAAATAGAATTCTTTGTCTTTGAATATATTCAAGCAAAGGCTAGATGATTGCTCCCGTATAATGTTAAAAGATTCAGGCACTAGATCAAGGGTTGATTTAAGACTCCTTCCAATTTAGACTCCCTGCTTCTTTAAAGAAAACAATTCAAAGGATTGACTCTTCTGAGAAAAGGTCAGTAGCATTGTCTTCATACAGAGAAGATAGCAGTTCCATTATTTGTTGGGAAAGGAGAAAATCTCACTCTAGGAATGTGAATGTGGAGAAGACTCATTGGACCAGAGAAAATCTGTGGAAAACATGAGAGGCTTACTAAGGTTTATTTATTAATGCCCTTCCTCTTAAATCTGTTATGAGCCAATCACCTCTTTTGGAAGGATCTGTCAGTGCCAGACTCACAACCAGCTTCAATTACTATTTCAACTAGTAACAGCTGCCAAATCAGTGAAGAAGCATTGAGTTGGAAGATTTTATGATGATTTCCTAGTCAAATGTTGAACAGCCTTCAGTATGATAAGACCCTTGGGTCTTGTAGAATGAGCTGAGAACTTAGCTGGACCAGAGCTGAACAAGAAAGGCCCCTAACATAAGCATCTGTTTAAAGGCCCAGTTTAATGAAGATTAATTAGAATGTATGCACATATCAAAGTGAGGGAGTATTTTAGAAGTCTTACTGAAGCCAAGCACACCTGAGCCTCTAGACTAAGAGAACAGAAAGCATGCATATTAGAGCTAAAGGACTAAAATAAATCCCCAATTAAGTTTTGCTTCAAAAAGAAAACTTCCCCCATAAATACAATCATAGAATTTCAGGACTGGGAAAAAACTTCAGAAGCCCCTAGCCTAGCTCTCTACTAATCCTCTCTACAATCTATTTAAAGACTTCTTGTGATAGGCTACTCAGGTACCTTCTGGGCAGCCCATTCCAATTCCTTATAACATTAATGTGTGAGAAGCTTGTCCTGTTTTTTTGTTTTGTTTTTCCTTTATATTGTGTTGAAATCAATCTCTTTGAAACTTTTCCCATCCTTAGTTCTGATGTCCAGTGAGAAATAGAATAAATTTACTCTTTCTTTCATATGACAATCTTTCAAATATTTTGTGATAGCTATCACATTTTTCATAAGTTTCTTCTTCAGTTTACACATCACTAATTTCATGCTTATAAGTGCCCAGATGTAAATCTTCTCAACATATTGGTTAGTCTCCTCAGTTCAGGATCTAGCTTTTCACTGTTTTCCACATAGTATAGCAATGGGGGAGGGGGGGGGGGAAGGATAAGGAGATCTAGGGATTTCAGTGACTACAAGCTTAATATAAACCACCAGTATGACCTGGCAAGAAAAACATAGTTAACATAACCTTTGATTGCATTATGAGAGAACATAGTGTTGCCCTACTAAAAATGACGATTATCTTGCTCTGCTCTGACTTTGGTAGACTTTGTCTAGAGCTTTCTGTTCAAATGTAGACACTTCATTTTAGAAAGAATATTCAAAATGAAATAATGCCATTGAGCATACATGTAAAGGATTATGAGAGGATTGAAAAGTATATCATACAAGAATTGATTAAAATAATTGAAAATGCTTATCATATAGAAGACTTAGAGACCCATGATAACTATTTTCATGAATTTGAAAGGTTCTTTCAAAGAAGACACATTAGCTTTGCTTGGCCTTGTGACAGAGATAAAACTAGTAGTCATAGATTAAACTTATAGGGAAATCAATTCAACTCAATGGAAGGCAAAATGGCCTGACAACTAATGATATCTAAAAATGGAGTGGATCGTTTCTGAAATTAGGGCATTTTTCCTTTCCAGAAATATTCTGGATGAAGCTAAATGTTCATTTATCTGAGATGATGTAGAGGAAACTCCAGTTTATATAGAGGTGTTGTTTGCCCATCATTCTCAAAGAGAACCAAATGACATCAGGAAGGTGATGTCTTGACTTGCAAGTGAACTGGTTTTAAGTGAGGAAAGACTGTGCAAAGTCATCAGCTTCACTCCCTTTTCTGAAGCCCTCTGGGTCCAGTGGCAAGATAGAGATCAGGATAACTGGAGATAGCTCTGATGCAATGGGAGATTTTGGCAATTTTAAGCTAAGGTCTTTACTGGGTCTCAGTTTGTCTGGGGTAACACCCTACCAGTGATTAAGTCTAGATAAGAAATGAGGCAAAATATGGCCTCTTTTACTTACTTAAAAAAAAAATCAATCTGAGAGGGAAAAGCCCTTCGGCTTCCTGGCCAAAACAGAAACAATTGCTATATATACTCACTTTGAGCCATCAAAAGCCCATGACCAAGTGAGGCTTAGACTGATATTCCAGATGGCTCTCTTTCAGGGGCATGTGTGGAACCCTGAAGTCTTTCCAAATCCAAAATTCTGGGTTTCCATATTTACATTGCTCTTGCACAAGGCATTATGACCCTTAGAATCCACTCTATAGCTATAAAATGCATTGTTTCCAATAACTTGGAAATTCTTAAACTCTGGCTCTGGTGATTTCTAATTACCCCATATGCAACACTGTTTTGGTAAATGTTTAACTGGTTCTTTAAAAAAGAGGTATATATAAAATACTTTCAAATGTAATGCACATTACTAATATTTTCTCCATTGATTCCTTAAATCTAGACAATCAATTAAACAGTAAATCAAGCCTTAGTTTGTATTTTTGCTAATTTTTAATGTGTAAATGCTCACAAGGAAAATTTAGCCATCAGATTTCATGGGCCAGTTTGAATAGTTTTTTTTTTAAACACACCCCTATACCATGTCACTATTTCAGGTAGTTCCATAATATTCATGTTTATAATGGGATAGTGGCTAAGGTTTTGTTTGTGAGATTCATTAACATTGGAGTCATGGTGTATCATAATTGAATGGATTCTTGAGGATCTTCTAATCCAAATAAGTGTGTTGTAGAGATGAACAGATGCAGAATCCTAGAGAGGTTATGATTTTGACAATAAATGGAACCAAATTTTGACAGAACTGGGACCTAGACTTGGATCTTTTGACTCTTAGTTCAATATTCTTTCTATCACATCATGTGACCAGAGTTCTTTTCAATTCCTCTACTATGTAGATTTTGTTTACTTCTGTGTTCGATTAATGTTTCATTAGTTAAAATACACTGAGGAACCGGACCCAGCATCTACTCAAGGTTGAGACAATGTTGCATATATATGCGGAAGGAGATGTGATTTCTGACTGATGGAAATAATACTGAGCTCTGTGATATTAAGTTACCACAAAGGGCTTACAGAGTTGATTCTAGATACTCTTTAAAGAGATTGGTGAGTAAAGGATTTTGAGAAAGAAAGACAAGAGAGATAAACATGGATTTTGAGCCGCTAATAGACCACCTGGAGTTGCAGTCATGATTCCTGATTGGTAGAATGTTAAGTATAATGTTGCATACCTGCTGTAGGGAAATTGCGGGAGTTGCTTCTAAGATAGTTTAAAAAAGAGAGAGACATATTTGTGTTTACTAGTAGCTGTCTCTAGGGCAGGGGAAGAGGTGGAGGAAAAAATGGGGAAAAAAGAAATTTACATTATAACTTTATTATATTTAAAAGGAATAGCAATCATAATAGATTTGCAGTTTCTTATTCAATCATCTTCCTTATTATACTATTATGGAAATACTCATTTTATTCCATAAATTAAAAATAAAATAAATAAAAAGGTTAAAAAAAAAAAAAGAGGGGGGTATGAGAAAAAAATACCTTCAAGAAAGATCTAATGAGGCAAGCTGGAAATCAAGAACATATTGTGAAGTCAGTTTCTCCTATATCTTTGCAGTTCTGACAATCTCATTAACTATTCAGAAGTCCATGCTTGTCACTTGCTCAACTATCTTTGCAAAAACCTTGAATATAGAACAAAGTCCCTTAAATCATATTTTCTGGTCTTTATGTGATCTTTATGAGAATGATCTACATGCACATTATTTTTGTAAATGATACTTTATAATAAATTATATCCTCACAGTCACACAAATATCAGTCAATAAGAATTTATTAAATGCCTACAGTGTGCTAAGCATAAAGAAGGTCAAAAGATAGTCCTTGCCCTCACAATTTAATGGGGGAGACAGCCTACAACAAACTCGGTGTAAACAAACTGTCTACAAGATTAACAGGAAATAATCAGCAAAAGGCAGGCACTAGAATTAAGAGGAATTGAGAAAGGCTTCCTGTAGAAGCTGAGATTTAAACTGGGATTTGAAGAAAGCCAGGAAATCCAGGAGGCAAAAGAGGGAGAGTATTCCAGGCATGGAGGACACCTAAAGAAAATAGTCAGAATCAAGTCTTGTTTGAGGAATACTAACAAGGCAAGTGTCAAAGAAAATGTGGTGGAGACTTAGGAAAAGGCAGCAGTAAGATATAAGATTATACTGTACTTGTTACTTTTTACAAAGAAAAAAAGCATTTGACTTGGTTTAGGAAATGCACCTTTAAAGGCTTTCCTCCAATAAGAAGCTTCTCATGCAAAGGTTAATGTCATGTGACATTAATCAATGAAAATGTAGTGATAACTCAAACAAGGAGTTTATCAAACTTGGATATCAAACAAGGAATAAAAACATATAGTTCAGGTGTTTGTCTTTATTTTGTAGGGCATCTTGCACAAAGTACAAGTAAAAGAGAAACTCTTTCCAGATGGTGAGGTCCTATTTGTAAACGATATTATGCTGATTACACCAAGTATTAGAAAATTACATGGCCTTCTCAATGGGATCCATAATTATTGAAAACAGATTGGAGTAACAATTCATACATATGGGACAGACAATGCAGTTAAAAATGAATTGGGCCCCAAAAACCAATAGGAGAAGAAGAGTAAGTTGAATTGAATTTGAAAAACTGCAGAATTCCTAACCTATCTCAAGTGGATCTCTGAAAACAAATGCAAATGTTCTACCAGAGATATTAGATGGCCATGAATTTAGAAGGCCATGGCCTCCAAGGAATTGAAGTTACAAGTATTTCAAAAGGACAATAAAGTACAAGTATATGTGGTATATTTCCATTGATGATTTATGTACAAAGAATGGCATAAGGAATAGCATTAAAGAAATGTATTGGGGCAGCTAGGTAGTGCAGTGAATAGAGCACCACTGAAGTCAGGAGGACCCGAGTTCAAATATGATCACAGACACTTAACACTTTCTAGCTGTGTGACCCTAGGCAAGTCACTTAAACCCAATTGCCTCAGCAAAAAAAAAAAAGAAAGAAAGAAAAGAAAAAAGAAAAAAGAAAGAAAAGAAAAAAGAAAAGAAATGTATAGTCAGAAAAGGAAGTGGACCAGTGAAGAGAATAGAGTAAAGAATAACAGATGAATTGTCTTAAGTGTTGCACTAATACTCAATAAATCTAAGAAGAGATAGAGGAGGGGCAGTTAGTTGGTACAGTAGAGTAACAGCCCTGAAGTCAGGAGAATCTGAATTCAAATCTTGTCTCAAATGCTTAATATTTCTTACTTATGTGATCCTGGGCAAGTCACTTAACCCCAATTGCCTCAGCAAAAAAAGAAAAGAGGAAGCTCTAGAACAGGGGTCCTCAAACTATGGCTCACAGGCCAGATGTGGCAGCTGAGGATGATTATCCCCCTTACCCAGGGCTATGAAGTTTCTTTATTTAAAGGCCCACAAAACAAAGTTTTTGTTTTTACTGTAGTCTGGCCTCTCAGACAACAGTCTGAGGGACCACAGTGAGCTGGCTCCATGTTTAAAAAGTTTGAGGACCCCTGCATCTAAAAGAAGAATTTTTTTTACTTTCTTTTATGGATTCCTTTGACTCTATGATAAGGCCAATAAATAATGTTTTTAAATTAATAAAAGTAAATTTTATTAAATTTATAAAATTAAATTTTAAATTCATAAAATTACAAAGAAATAATTCTATTAAAATGTAATTTTATGTGTATGCATAAAATTACATTTTAATAGAATGTGTGTGTATGTGTGTGTATGTATCCCAAGTTCATGGACAATAATTTAATAACTTGTAATTTATAAGAAGCTTTCAAGCCTATCAGATGGAGCTTCCACAGAGGATATTTGGGGAAACATGTATAAAAATTACAAAAAAAATGAGAAGGCTTGAATAAATTTATAATCTGCACCAAGGAAGAAAGAGTAACATCAGTGAAATCAATGAAATATTGAAGATATTGAAGGACACATGAATTCATTAAAGTTCTCCCCATCATGGGTTCTAAAAGGCCATATAGTAGAGTTTAAGGAGTTTAAGCTCTTGTAGATCTTTTTACTTTGAAAAGACTTCAATTATAGGTATAGAGGTATATTGAATCTCTTTCATTAAAGGATCAGCTCAGTTAAATTAACAGAGGTTTATTAGCAGGTGAGCTATTAAATGGTAGTATCATTATTATTACTTATATTTACCAAAATAACTCAGAAAATTATTTACTAAGGAGTAAAGGGCTTACTTAATAAACATTAATTCAATAAACATTTATTAAACACCTAATATGTGCCAGGTACTGTTTGAAGTGATACAGATAAGAGAAATAGAAAGGGGGAAAAAGGAGAGAAAAAATTTGTATCTAAGAGATAAAAATAAGAAAAAGAAAGACAATTGACTTCAACAAATTTACAATCTAATGAGGGAAGACAACAAATAAAAGGAAGCTGAAAGATAGAAGGGAGGTATACAGGACAGGAGTTCAAGGATACTTGTTCCTGTTCCCCAGGAAGTTGAAATCAAGCAGGGTTACAGATGCATCAGTGGGAAGTAGACTCATTCAAATGAATGAGAAGAGGCAATATGATGCAAAGGAAAGAATGAAGAGTTGACGTTAGAAAGCAAACATGGTTCAGATCCACCTCTTCCAATGATCTTAAACTCTCTGAGCCCCAGTTTCCCTAAGATTCCTTTTCCTCTGTCTGTAATCCTATGACATAATGCATTATTGAAATATTACATGCAAATAAAAAGCTATCATTAAAAAAGAAATATTATATGCCAACATCTCCTGATAAGCTATCCATATTGTGACCTGGGACAAATATTTAATCTTAGATTGTTGTCTCTCTACACTCATTCTCTCTTGGACTAACATCTCTCATTTCCATTGGTATGTGTTCAGATAACACAAAATCATTTAATATAGCAAAAGCTAAACAGAAATAGTCAGGTAAATCTATATCACAAAATCAATTTAAAAAATTATTTGCTATTTTTCAATTATCTGGGTCACCACTTCTTTCATTATACTTCAATTTCATTATTCCCAGAGCAAGCCTTTTGGCTTATCTACCCTCATTTGAACTTTTTGGGTATCCCCAAGCTATTTAGAAACTCTAAAGATATTCTAGGATCTGAGAGTAAAAATAAAGAGTTACGAGTAAAGATGGCCCCAAATCTGTCATTCAGCTGTGAAGAAGAGCAAACTGGTTGAGGGGAGGAAGAACCAAAATGTGCTAAGGAGAAAGACAAGTAATGAGACCTAGTAACTATCTAATACTTTAAAGTTCATAAGATACTATCCTTATATGATCTTATTTGAGTCTCAAAACAACCATATGTGATGTAGGTGCTATTATTACATTCATTTATCATATTTAAAGTTAGGTGACTTATCCAAGATCATACAGGAAGCAAGTGTCTCAGATGGAATTTGAACTCTTCCTGGTTGTATGTCCAATGTTCTATACTCCAACCTATCTGGCTATTCCAAATAGTCTTGGAGCTTAGAAAGGTCAACCTCTATGAAAGCTTTTAAATGGATGCTCCCCATAATTTAGAATATGTGGAAGACATCAACAGAAGTGATGGTGTAGTATAATTGAAAAGCTCCCTGCACATAAGTCAGAAGACAATGAGTTTTATTTCTAACTCAAGAACTTACTAGATATGGTAACCTCAGACAAATCACTTAATTTCTAGGTATTTCAATGTTCTTTTCTGAGAAATGGGGGAAATAAAACTTTCACTACCTACCTCACTGGGTGGTATGAGGCAAGCATTTTTCCATGTTTACATAAATGAAAATCTGAAGTGCTACACAAATCTTGAGTTCTTTCTATTACCTCTAGCATACCTGAAGTTATGTTATAATTTGTTTTTATCTTCCTAAGGAATCATACTTTGAGTTAGCTCCTCCAACCTTGTAAACAATAGTAATAATTTTTTAAAGAATTAATAATTGTACAGATGTGAGTATGCACATCTGGATAGGGAAGTCTGTCCTCTAGCAAGCAGCACATTAAGCCGGTATTTGTATTGATATTATGGCTGCTGGCTTTACCTTCTCATTTTGCATAATCTCTTTTTCAATGGTGAGGAGTGTAATTTCCCTTCAGTTCATAGAATAGTACTTTGAGAGCGCAGAGAGGAAGTCTCTGCATTTTGTGAAAGAGAAAATTACCCGCACCCCTTTTGTTCCCTTCAGAAGGATTTGGATGGATTACTCATACTTAAAAAGGAAGGCGGCTTTTAACCTTAAAAAAAAAAGAAAGAAAGAAAGAAAGAAAAGAAAAGAAAGAAAGAAAAAAAAAAACCTTGCATTAACACAATGCATTGACATGTTACTAAATCCAAGGAATTTTGGAGGGTAAATTCTCCGACTTTATCCAGAACATAAAACAAATTCTCCAATCTTAGGATGCGTCAACTGGTTCAGATCTCTTGCAACCTGGGTCTCAGGAAGCTGCTTCCCGAACTCTGTAAGCTCCATAATTGACTGCTTAACCCTTTCTGCCTGGAGGGATGGAGAAAGTAGGAGGGAGAGGAAAGGGGTGGGCCAGAGCCTGAGAGCTTATAGCCAGCCCAGGATGCGGGCCCCTTCTTGGGAGATCAGACTTCTGGAATCTATTTAGGTTCAGAATTGCATTACCTGAGGAATGTGGGTTATGTGTAGCCTGGCAAGTTTTCTGAGCATACTTCCAAGAACTGGATGTGAACCAATACTGAATTTATCAGAATATTAAAAATGAATTCTTCATAAGAAGGAGATCATGTCCCCACTCCCATTTTTGAGATCACTGATATAAAAGACTGCTTACAAGTAACTTTTTCAAGATTTAAAAGCCTTTCTAAACTCCTATGTTTCTACAATACCATGGATAGAAAATGGGAGGTTGACTATGGGGTAAAATACCACTCCCCAAAAGATCTTTTCCTTTTTCACAGTCAGGCATGTTAAGGTGTCAAATGACTCCGGATGAACTTTGCTGAAACATAACTCCAATGATCAGAATTATTTCAGTCTGTTCATAGTCTTTATTGAACCCCCACTGATCTCACAGTATTGCCCCAGGTGTAGTAGGGACATGCTAAAAGGAACATGAGAGTAAATGGAGATAATGAATATTAAATACTTTGCAAACTCTTAGAGCTATAAATGTCAGATTTTTTTTAAAAAAGGCATCTCAGTATAGTACAGAGTATGCTGGACTTGGAGTCAGGAAAAGCAATATCTAAGGATAAGCACAAGGCACCTACAAAAGCGGGTTTGAAATTAAACTCCAACACTAGCTAGTTCCAAGACTAGATAAGCCACTTAGCTTTTCATACAACTAGAGCTGGGAAGGTCCTTAGAGTTTATTTATCTAGTCCACATTCCCACCCAAATTTACAAAGGAAGAAAAAAAAAGATCCAAAGAGTTTAAATGATTTGCAAGAGGTTTCAAATATGGTAAGTAGGAGAAATGGCATTCAAGGTAAGGTCCTACAATTTCAGTACATACCCAGTTTCCATGTCACAACAACTTGCCCTCACCAGGTTGTGTTGAAAACCAAAGGAGTTAATGTGAAGAAAGTGCTTGGTAAGTTTTAAAGGACTATAGTCCTTTAGTAGTAATAGTAGTAGTAATTGTTGTTGTTATTGCAGCAGCAATAATAGCAGTGGGAGTGATAGCAGTAATAGTAATAGTAGTAGTAGTTGCTGCAGCAGCAATAATAATAGTAGTATTTTGAAGAATAATGATTTCTGCCCTTTAGGACCTTTCAACCTGTTCTGTGAAACACATGTGGAGATATACAAAATGGAAAACCACTGAGTTTTCTGGATTTCAGTTTTGTTTTTTTTTTAATCTATATAAATTAAGGAGTTAGCTGTTATCCTCTAAAGCCTTTTCTGGCTCTAACTAAAGGTAGCTAGGGTATACCTAGCTATTTAGAGAAGTGGATGGTGGAATTAGGAAGATCTGAATTTAAGTATGATCACACATATTCACAAGCTCTGTGATCCTGGAAGTCAAGTAACCTTTATTTGCTTCAGCAGCTTCATCTTGCAAAATGGGAATAATAATAGCACCTACTTTTCAGGGTTATTATGAAGATCAAATGAAATATAGTTGTAAAGTGCTTAGCACAGTGACCAGCATACAGTAGGGACTCTATAAATGTTAGTTTTTATTATCAACATATTATGATTCTAAGCAAATTAGCTAGAAATGGAAAATAGGACAAACCAGAAAATGAAGAAAAGACAACAATGAGGAACTGTAGAATTAGCCTGGTATTCTATTCCAGAGCACATATAAGGAAAGACTGTTTGTTGAACAGGCAACTAAGTCACCCAGGGAATAGAGTCCTGGCACATAGTAGACACTCAAAAATGTTTATTTCCTTCCTTCTAGAGATGTAATGACATATCCTCTATATTGCTTCTTTTTGGTGGCAAGTTGGATTGTGTTGGCCAAAACTCCTCTTGTCCCAAAAAGAGATGAATTTGTTGGGATTTAGAAACTAAACAGAGCATTTCAGTTGCAGAAATGGAAATTCATATAAAGTCAAAGGCCTTATAAAATCAAAGGCCATCTAATCCAACCCATACCTGGACATGAATGTCCTTGCAAAATTCCTGGGAAGTGGTCTTCTAGCCTCTGTTTGAATATCTCCAATGACAGGGAATTCATTGCCTCTTGATGGGAAAAAAAAAAAAAAATTCCAGTTCAGAGTTAAGAGGCAACATTGTTAGACACAGAACAGTTAGAAGAGTTGGATTAGATCTTTACTAAAGTTCCTTACAACTCTCAAATTCTGTGATTCTTAATTAGGCAAAAAGTAGGTTTCCTGGCTATAATGGAAAGCCAGAAAAAATCAAGATGAGAAAGCAATTTGATGCCTAGAATGGGAGCAAGGGAAGGTAGCATGAGTAGAACACCTTGTTCTACTTTAATATGAGAATGACTTAGGCTGTTGGTATTTTCTTACAGCAAAGACAAGTGGCATTTTTTCAATAGTTCAGTTCATGGGCATAGATTAGGTCATAATGGAGCAATTGTGAGAGACATTCTCACTTGAAGTTTGGATTGCCTTTTTTGTCTTCTATTTGTTTGCTTTTTTCCTAAATTGTAGATCATCTCATTTCCTTTCTACCTCAATTGGTATCCTCCCATTCATTCCTCTGACAACCTCATGCAAAATATGTAAGATTCTAACAGAGCATGGTGTTAACCTTAGACTTGGATAAGCAGGCATCTGACATCTTGAAACTAGATCTGTAAAGCTATATTTCATAGATAATAATATCAGGTCATCATCTCATGTTTTTTTCAAATTCCAACTACTACATTCCTGTCAGTCTGTCCCAAACTCAGCCTTCTATTTCCAAGACTGTTTCATATTATGAATCTTCTTCTCGCCCACTTTCCTTGAGATTCTCAAACTTTTGTTCCTCCAAGTGAATTTCATTATCATTTTTTCCTAGCCCTATGAAATATAATTCTTTGGTAGTTCAATTGCTATGACACTGAATAAATAAATTTAAGTAATATAGTTATTTTTATTGTATTGGCCTTGTCTACCAATGATATTTCCTTATTAAAGTCCATTTTTATTTCTGTAAAGAGTCTTTGTATCTATATAAATTCCTGGAATACATTTTCTCGTCACTTTTATGAATCCCCATTTTCTTCCTAGACTCAACACAAATGCCATCTTCTTTAGGAAACCTTTTCTAGTCTGCTAATGGCTATTGTTTTCTCCTTCCTCAAAATATGTTTTATTTAATTAACTGGTCACTTACATGTTATATCTCTTAATACAATGTAAGTTCTTCAAGGGAACACTGGTGTTTCTGGAGGTCCAGCATCACATCCATTGTACTATACCTATTTCAGATACTAAAACAACAACAACAAAAACTAGTCAGGGAAATATAGCCTTTCTATTTCTATGTAAATATATAGATATAAGAATATATTTTAATAACATTATAAATCAAACTCATACTTTGGCTGAGTGCGGCAAGGCCAATCCAAAGATCTTTTCCAACTCTGAAATTCTATGACTATAATTTTAGTTTCAGAAAATAAATAGTAATCTTTTTGAGAGCAGACTGTTTCATTTGTCTTCGTAGCCATGGCATCTAGCATAAGAATCTCACTTTGTTGTAAATAAAATTTATTTATAGTGAGTATTTAGGTTAACAAAATAATCCGAAACTGATTCAAATTTATAAGAACAAGAGCCATTCTCCAATAAATAAACGGTTAAAGGATATTAACATTCATTTTTCAAAGGAATAAATCCAAATAATCAAGAACCACATAAAAAATACCCCAAATCACTGTTAATTAGAGAAAAGTTCTGCTTCATGCCTATGATACTGGCAGAAATTACCCCAAAAAAGGAAAATGATAATTGTTGGAAGGGCTGTGAGAAAACAGCCATACCGATGCCTTGTTAAGAGACTTGTGAAATTGATCAAGTCATTCTGGAAAACAATTTGGAACATACTCAAGACGTCATTAAATTGTGCATGGCCTCTGAGCCAATAATACAGCTATACTTATAATCCAAAAAAGATCAAAGAAAGGGGAAGTTACCCATATATTCAAAGATATTTATAGCAGTTCTTTTTGTTATAGTAAAGAACTGGAAGCCTATGGAGTATTCTTATCAGTTGAGGAATAAAGAAATAAATTATGGAATATGCAAACATAGCAATTTTTAACCAAATTCTATCAATCCATATAGAAACTAAGATTCCTGGAGAGGTTCCCCTCTCAAAGTTCTACATATACTTTTGAGAGGCAGTAAGAATAGCTTTCTCATACACTATTGACTTGATTTCCCATTCTAGTATGATCTACTCACTCTACTTCCCATAATTACCAGTGATTAACATCCCAGTTCCACTGGATGAACTAACATTTATTAGTTTTTACAAAAGAGATGTTTTCTATGAATATACAATAAAAGCAAAAGTTATAAATACTTTCCCCAATACTTAGAGGCTCATTCCCTTTATACTGCTTTGGTCCCTTGGGATACTGGGTTCAAACCTGACAAAATGTCTACAATACATTAGACCACCAAGTTCACTTCCATAAGGGAGAATGACCAAGGGATGAAGGATTCCTCATGATACTGCTAGGTTAGGTCAAGCAAAGTGCTTGGGACTTGACTCCTTACTGATTGGATTCCTGCAAATCCCACTCCTGGACTTTTGGTAATTCATTTTTCTCACTCTTAAAAGCTCACAAGGCCATAGCCATCCAATATTTTTTACCTAAAAGAAAGGGAAATGACCCAAAAGAAACAAAAATAAAGACAGGGCCACACATTTATGAACCACACTTTTCTAATGTAGTGTCTTATCTCTTGGATGAACAGCTCAAGTATCCAATAATTCTGTTCCTCTCACAATTAGCAACCAGTGGCTAAGTAGCACCCCAATTTTATTTAAACACTTAACATCAATTAGCTTTTAGAAAGGGATTTTTATTTTAAAGATAAAGCTACAATAAAAGTATGAACATTTCCCCTAATACCTTAGGACACATTTCCCTATACTGCCTAAATCTTTGGTAAGTGTGGGTTCATACTTAGCACAATTTCTATAACACATTGTTCCCACAAAGCTCGGGTCCATACTTGTAATGACTTCCAGATGAATTCTATTACTGAGTTAGGCCCTGAATTTCATTCTACAAGTTCATTCCTTGCTCCTTAGGGCATTGGTGCTGGGCTGACTGCAAAACCCAAAATGAGCTCAGACTCCAGTACTTTCATCTCCTGACCTTTTGAAATTCACAAGTTTGGAGATTCCAGAGTAATTTTCATCAAAACCAGAAAAAAATTATCGATTCTCATTTTCAACAGGACCATATATAGGCTTCAGAAGGCAAAAAAATTCTATTGTTATATCACTATCTCTCATTGGTGAATGAAGAAATGAAACTGTAAGAGAACAGCTAAAGAGACTGGCTTTTGATTGGCTGTGTTTTTTGAAAACAGTCCTCTTTTCTACCCATCTCCCATTCCCAACACATACATACATACATAAATACCCTACTGGATGAAACCAATCATAGAGGCTTTTGTGGTTAGCAGACCAGAAACACTTATAGAGTGTCTACACTGATTGTAATATCTCTCCAAGGCAACGCCATTATACATCACCTCTAGTATTACAGAAACAAGCTCCTCAGCTTTTTCTTCATGGGGAAATAGATGCTAACAGAAATACTCCATGTGTGCAGGGTCCCTATATATGTGCAGTATAAATGTAAATTATGTTGATTTATTAAGTACCTATCAAGTTCAGAATAAGCTAAGTACATTTTTAAAAGAAAGAAAAAAAATTATAGCATCTACTTAAAGTTTTACAAAGAATAAATGCTTAACAAAGATTAATAGGACTGAATACTGACCTTTAGTCAGTAGTGACCCAATCTTTCATAGAGTGCCAGGGGGAAGGGCAATGAAAACAAAGGTAAGAATAAAACTAGTTAAAGCAATCAGATTTTCTGCATAGTTCATCATCAAATAGGAAAAACTAATTATTTGGTGGGCCACATAGCACCATTGTAGCCAAAGGCTCAAATCAAGTAGTAGAATTGTTCTGGATCCTCTCATTGATTCACTCATTTTTCAATATCAGAGAGTTTGAAAGAAAAACAATGGTGGTCCCCATTACTCAGCCCAATACTATTTCAAGACTTCCATTTCCTAGCTGTTGACCTAAAGAAGATTATAGAAAAGCCATAGAAAATTGATCAGCCCTTTTAGGTGAACGTGTGAAGGATTTTTAATGGATAACCAGGCTACTCACCAACAAGCAAAAGAAATTGAGCCTACTTTGGGGTTTGTTAAGTATGGGTGCAAAAAAACCACATAAGAGAGAATTCCAGTGAGGCCATCTGTCAGATGGAGTAAAATGAGTGTGAATGGGGATAAGATCTTTTGTTGATAAAAAACACTGAGAAGGAACATTGTTGAAAACTGAAGTAAGTCACCTCAGATGCTGTAAGGCTATCTAAAAGCAGCAGTGTCAAAACAATTTGAGTTTATTCTCCAGTTGGCAGGGAAAAGAATAGAGTGGCTGATGAGATGTTCAGAGAAAACATTACTAAGTTGAGAGGATGTCGTTTTCAGTGATGCCAAAGTAAAAATAAAACTGAGGACAGCAAGAAAATGATTGGGAGCTTGGATCCAAGCAGAGCAAGTCAAGAGGAGGATGGAATGCCACGTGTGGAGAACTGTGAGTATAAAAAAAATCTTAACCCTTGTGTCAAGGGTGGAAATTTAAGAAGAAAAGAGATTGTGTAGGGCCACTATGTTAAGATTCATCTTGACATGTTACTATGGCAGATAAAGGCAAAGTAACAAAGTAACACATAAGGGAATCTTACTACGAAAAACAGTCTTCATAAAATAACAAATGTGAGGTTGAGCTGGAATGTGAAGGAAACATTTTTAAATACAGGGTTGGAGAGGAGTAGAAAAACTGTTTGAATAGGAAGGGCACAATACGCATCATGCTGATGGATGGGGTTAGCAGAAACAGCAGGATGAGAGGAATTCCCATTAGGGTTATTTCTCCATGACAGTGAATATTTGTCTCAGTGAAACCTAAAAAAAAAAGGGAGATTGTTTCTAACTCTGCTATGGTAGAACCAAAGAAGAGAAGGCTTACTAATTAAGAAACTTATCTAATTCAAGTCAATGCAGAGGTTTCCCCTTTATTTCCAAATTCTTGCAGGAGTAGTGAAAGTCAAGAAATAAATATTGTTGGCATCAGGTCATGGGTGATCAGTCTGACCTAAAACTGTAGTTAGAAATGTTCAGGAAGAATCTTGCTACCTATAAACACAGTCTTTGGTCAACTTTCTGAATGTTTGGGTGCACCACAGCAAATAGCTGAAGAAAGAAATTATCTGATAATTGGCCAATTTTTAAAACCAGGTTTCATTCAGCCGCTTTAACATTAGAAACTTTGTCCCAGAGCTAAGAAAGAAAAAAAGAATGGAAAGAGCATCAAGTTAGGAAGACTTGGATTGTAGTCTTAGTTCTTCCACTCTTGGTGTGATATTAGGCAAGTCATAGCTTCTAATAGGTTCTAAGGGTTTCAGTTTCTTAATATAGAAATGAGGAATAGAACATTATAGTCTCTAAGACTATCCTAAATACCTAAAAGATGAAATTCTAACAATACTTCTATTCTACCTAACTGCCCAATGAGAAGATCTTTGTAGAGTACTTTGTAAATCTTAATCATAAAGTGCCATATGCCAACATAAGGGTGGTATTATTATTTTACTTGCTACTGAGTATGTTGTTCCTTAGCATTCCTGAGAAATAAATGATATGCAATGGAAAGAGAGATCATCAAGAAAAATTAATTCAATTTTAGACTCTGTTGTGAACTAGAAGCAGTAGCTATTGGGCAAATTGTTTAATCTCTCTGAGCTTCTTTGTTTATTACTATAGCTTTAAGTGAAAACAGATCCCACTATTGGGCACGATGGTTCAATATATATCAAAATATTCATAGCGGTACTTCTTTGGCATAATAAAAGATTGGGAACAAATTGGATTCTTATTAGGGGTGAAAATGACCAAACAAAACATAATGGAATATTATTATGAAATAATGAGTATAAGACATTCAAAGAAACAGTGTAGATTAGTTTGACTAGTACAGAATGAAATAAAAAAGAGCCATATACACAAAGACTACAGCAAAGTTCATGAAGAGACCATTGAATGGAAGTTGATTTCTGAGTAATTAAAAGCCAATTTTGATTCCTGAAAATACATTATGAGATATACCTTCCTCCTCCAGACAGAGAGACAGGAAGCTATGCAGACAGAATATTATTTACACTGTGAAACAAAGTCAATGTGTTGATTGTTTTTGCTTAATTGTCTTTGTTATAATAAAGAGCCAAATTTTAAGGCCAGAAATTAATGTAATGTAAAGACAGAACTTTTTTTTAACGGAAGGCAAGCACTTTTTGGAAGGAGTTTTAATGATGATAAGATGAGATATAGAGACATAATTGAAGTGTTATAAAAATATTAGCTGATATTATTACTATTAATAATAATAGTTCATGTTTACATGGCACTGTAAAATTTATAAAGTGATTTTCTCACAACAAACTTGTAAAATAGATAGTTAAAATTTTATTATAACCATTTTACAGATAATAAAACCGAGACCCCCAAGTTTAAATGATTTGTTCATAGTTTTAGAAGTTTTAGAGCTAGGATTAAAACTCAAGTGTCTAATAAGTAAGTAATAAGACATTAATAAGTATCTAATAAGAAAGGCTGAAATTAATTCTTAATGTACTACCCTATCGTTATTTTTTTTAAGTTTCATTACTATTATTTGCTAATAGTTATTAAGGAAACAGTGCCATAGTATGGTGGAAAGAGCATTTGCTCTGGAATCAGATATCCTGCGTTCAAATTCTGCCCTTGGTATTTCCTACCCCTGTGATATTGGACATCACTCTTCATGGTCCTCAGTTTGTTTGTTTGTTTTTTCATCTGTAGGATGAGGAGTGTAGAGTATATGGCCTCTAAGGAGCTTTTTTAGTTCTTGATCTATGTACAAAACACTCAATTAAGATGAAGGACATAGAAGGGAAGATAATTCATTTCCAAGTGGATTAATGCTGATGTTATTTCCCTAAAGGTCAAAATTGATCCTTTCTCTACTTCTACCCATTCCCACCCCAATCATGGATCTCTGATGTCAGTTCCTATGAGACTAAACATTTTAAAGCATCTCTTGCTTTTCTTAATCCTTCTTTTTATTCTCATTAATAGAGTAAATGTTTCCAATGTAGCATTAATCCAGTCATTTTTTTTCATTCCTTCTAATAGTCACAGGATGTATAAAATTTGGGCTAATGAGATGGCCACAGTTTTCATGTATACTAAAGTGACAGGGGAAAAATAATAGATTTTAGATTTTTAATAAAAATTAAGGATGAAAAGTGGGACTGGTAGCCCTTGTTCTAAATTGGAAGTGATTAATAGGTCCATCCTATGCTCTCCTGAGGTTGTTGTTGAAAAAACTAATCAAATTCACCTCCGCTTAACCAATATATTTTAAGGGAACCTTTTGACCTTCACTAATGCCACCATGAAAGACCAAAAGTCAGAGAATCTTGCCCAGCCATAATCATACCAGGCTGACTCTCAGAAATATTTTTTTTCCTTTTTTTCATCTGCTGAAGAGAACAGGACAGAAATTATAGCAGCTATAGATTCCCTTAGTATTAATATGAAACTCAGGGCCCCCAACCTTGCCGGCCACAGCCCAACACAAACCTAGCTCTAACTCCCCCAAAAGAGAAAAGGCAAATATGTTGAGGAAAACCTAATTTCATGAATCAGCTTACACCAACTCCCCAGAGTTGGATCCACAACTGGAAACTGTAATACAAGGGTGAAACTACTCAATCAGCTAGCTCTGCAGCAGCTATTCAAGTCATCACAAATGTAAAGATGGCTGATGCTGGTTCTCAGAGTTTGCTGCCAAAGCTTCTTGCTGACTCCATCTGTGTCAGCAGCACCTACTCAGTTCCTCATGGCAGAGCCCACTTTTGACATTTCCACACTTGGAGAGAGCTTGATCCAGAGAGTCATGTTTGTGTTACTGACATTTCGGTCTCTCTTTGCCCTCTTCCATCAGTCAGCATGCTGTCCCTTTTCTCTAACACCCCTTGAAATGGATCATAGCCTAGAGAAAAATTAATATCCCCTTTCCCCCAAACACCATTTATTTCAAGCCTCTGCTGCAGCATCATTAGAAACTCGAAATATCCTCAGTACAGCTTACCCTTTGCCTTTTATAAAAGCCTTCCATTAAAATTCAGTTTAAGTGACGTCTCCCGCAGGCTCTTCCCAGTTCCCCCAGCTGCTAGTGCCTTCCCCTCTAAGGTTACCTTCCACCTATATCTACATTGTTCATACTGAATTCTATATCTGTCATCTCTCTCATGAGAATGTGAGGCTGTGGGGCAGTCTCCCCCTATTGGAGGAAACATCTTGGACACATATAAGTAGATATAAAATGTGTACATGTATTCATACATTCCTAAGATCACTGAAGGCTATCGAGGGTAAAAGGGAAGCTTTACAGATATGAAACTAGAGTTTGGCCTTCAAGGATGGGTAGGATTTCAGAAGGCAGAGAAGGGGAGGGTTTTCCTGACTGAAAAAGCACTTGAACAAAAGCCCAAAGGCAAGACTATCTATGGTGTATTTGTGGAATGATGAAAAGACCACTTTGCAGAGGCCAGGGTTTGTGCAGGGAGTATAAGCCTACAATAGAATAAATAAATGCAAAACGTCCATCATTTTCTCTTTTAAAAGGAACTGAAAGCACTTAAAGTGTTTATGTTTTCAAATTCCTTGAGAGGGAGGAGGATATTGACAATATTTCCATTTTACAGACAGAGATTACAGGGCTCATACAGGTTAAGAGACCTGTAAATCAGGGATGGAGCACAGAAAATGTTATAGATCTCTTGACTCCCAGGCCAAGAGGGTTTCTTGCTACACTATGTTGCATGTCACACTTAATAAGAAATAACACACCAGCCATTTGGCAGAACATGGTCCGTAGTAGCATTCAGACTGACATTGGCATACTGATCTCAAAGCTAGTAATAAAATCCCAAGCAATTGATCCAATTCACTTTTTTAAAAAATGCAAATATCCAACTGGCTCAGGCATGAAAAGAATCAGACCTGAACGTGGAGCATAGTGCTCAATTCTTCAGGTCAAAATATTAGTGTATAAAGCACTGAGCTGGAGTCAGGAAGACTCATCTTTATAAATTCAGATTCATTCCCCAATACTTAGTAGCTCTATGACCCTGGATAAGTCCCTTAACTCTGTTTGCCTCACTTTTCCTTCATCTGCAAATAAGCTGGAGAAGGAAATGGCAAAATAGTTCAGTATCTTTGCCAAGAAAACCCCAAATGGGACCACAAAAATTAGGATACAACGGAAATGACAAGAGAAAAAAATGCTTAAAACTCCATTTATATGATGCCATGAGTCCATCAGATTAGCAACATAGGTGTCATCCTCAACCCCTCCCTATCCTTTGCCCCCATTCTGTTGCCGAAACTGATTTCACGTTTGCAACATTTCTCAAACATAGTCCCCTTTCTCCTCTGACATTGTCACCACTTTGGTATAGGTCCTCATCATCTCACACCTGAACCAATGCTTCTGATGTCTTTGCTTGCCTCAAGTGTCTCCACTTAGCCTCCAAAGTGATTTTCCTAAATCCCAGTTCTAACCATATCATTCCCCTACTGAAGAAACCCCAGAAATTTCTAATCACTTCCAGGATCAAATACAAAATTCTTTGTTTGGTATTTAAAACCCTTCATAACTCATTCCCTACCTACCATTTCAGTCTTCTTACACCATATGTAGCTTTCTACCCAGCTGACAGCAGCAATAATGGATTTATTAGTGTAAAGGCAGAAAAGTAGAATGGTTACAGTCCTATACTTTAAATCAGGATTATGAGTTCAAATTCCTCTTACCTCTAGAAAAAAAAAGTAAAATTCTTCTTTTTAGCATTGGAAGCCCTTTACAACATGGACCTGATTGAATTTTTTCATATCATTCCCATGTCATACTCTATATTCTAGCCAAACTGAACTACTTGCTCTTCTTTGTGCCTTTGTACAAATTGCCTCTGAAGTTTGGAATTTTTTTTCTCCCAAACTTCTCTTCAAATCCCCAGCTCTGAGAAATGATGGGAAGACAGGAACATGTAATGATCTAGATGAAGCCAAATTCTTAACAAATATACCAGTTAAACTCTAAAAATGCACCAGAAAAATAATGGTAGAGACAATCAAAACAAATCAGACAGATTTTTCTAGCCAGTCGAGGTATGCACAGAAAAATGCACAGAAATCCAAGGAGAACCAAAACAAAGAAAAACTAAAGTAGATAAAAGATGAAGTGAAAAATAAGATGATCCTCTAATAGAAAAGGCCAGACCAGTATACATGTTAAGGATTAGGAGAGTGTAGGAACTTCATCTCAGACAAGAGAAAGGAGCAGAACACAGGACCCCACTTGGGGCAGGAGTTAGAATCAGTATCTGACAATTGCTTAACAGACAATAGGACTAGATGAACTCACACAGCAAAATGAACTAGAGGTCCCATCTGAACCAAGAGACAAGGGTCAGATCATCATTCAGGAAACCTATATCTGAACTCCGACAGGAAACAATTGTCAAAGAAGGTAAGACATAAGCTCAATTACCAAACCCAGTAATGTGGAAGTACCTTTTGCCTCACTACAAGCCCTACATTCAAAAATTAAAGCTGGAGATATTTATAAATAGAAGACAATACAAAGTATAATGAAGAAATATCTTGGAATGAAAGAAGCTCAAGGAGTAAACTGAAAAGAAGAGAATAATTCCATCTAAGTCTATGAAGAGCCTTAGAGAAAAGAATATCCTGGTCACAAGGGCTACAAGAGTATCTAAAAGAAATAAAAGAAGAAATACAATATAATACAAGTAAGAAAGAAAAAATGAGAACATGTGTTAGTAAACTGCATTCAAAAATTGAGCTCCCTAAAAGTCAGAATGGGCCAAACAAAATAGTGGTTCCATGAGACAGTGATAAATATTAAAACAAAATCAAAAGATTAAGGGTGGAAAGAAAACATAAGGTATATTTTATCAAAAAAGTGATTGACCTGGAAAATAGGTCAAAAAGAAAGAATGTAAGAATCATCAATCATTACAATAAACAAACAAATAAATAAACATGTGACTGAATAGATAGATTAAATAAAGTTTAGGTACTTTACTTCAAGAAATAAAATGAAAACTACCCAGATCTCTTAGAACCAGAAGACATCATAAAAATAACAAAAGAATGGGATAGCCGCCTCCTCAAAGAAATGCCAAATTAAAATTACCATGAGCCAAAATTCAGAACTTACAGGCCAAAACAAAAGAAAAATACTACAAGTAACCAGTATCACACAAGACTTGACAACTGACACTCCAAAGAAGATAAGAACTTGGACCACAATATTCTCAAAAGAAAAAAAAGTACTTATAATAAATAATGATCTATCAAATAAAATGATATAATCCTATGAGAATGAAGAATGTAAGGGAGAATGTACTTTTTAACAAAATAGAGGATTTCCAAGCATTGCTGATGTAAAGGTTAATAGTAAATAGATAGATACTTTACAGTAGAAACAGAGGAAATAAAAAAGTTGGAAGGGACTAGGTGAGGATGAATTATTTACATAGTAATAGGAAAAAAAAAGAAACAAATGACTTTCCAAAGTCATAATATTTTCTACAGTCATAAAGAAAGCTAAATAAGATAGGCAGTAGGCTTGGGAGTACATGTTTTGATGGTTTTTAACAGAGAAGCACATGAGAGGAATAAGAGAATGAACTAGAAGGAAAAAAATGCTTAAAACTCCATTTATATGATGTAATGAATCCATCAGATTAGCAACATAGGTGTCATCCTCAATTCCTCCCTATCCCTTGCCCCCAGTCTGTTGCCCAACCTGATGATTTCACTTTTGTAACATTTCTCAAACATACCTGCCTATCTCCTCTGACATTGTCACCACTTTGGTGCAGGTCTTCATCTCATCATTTCACACCTGATAACATAAGAGAGGTGCATGAGATAAAGAGTATAAAAACATTGGAAATAATGGAAGGAATGACTTTGCTTTCTCAACTACACAAAGGAAATTATAATACATTCATACAAATATTTAAATACACACAAACACATATAAAGAAAAAAATAGAACTGGGGAATTTAAGGTGAAAGTCAGGATAGGGAAGGGAGTAATCTTTTTTTTTAATTTATTAACTCAATAGCATTTTATTTTTCCAATGACATGTAAAGATAGTTTTCAATTTTTATCTTTGTAAGATTTGGGGCTCCAAATTTTTCTCCCACCATCCTTCCTTCCTCACTTTCCCTTCCCCTTTTCCATCACAGAAAGTAATCTTAAATAGGTTATATATATACAATTATGTTAAATATATTTTCACATTAGTCAGGTTGTGACTCAGAATAAAAGAGAAAAACCACGAGAAAGAAAAAAAACAAAAATTTGAAAATAGTATACTTTGTTCTGTATTCAGAGTCCATAGTTCTTTCTCTAGATGTGTTCAGCATTTTCTTTGGAATTGTCTTGAGTTACTGCCTTGCTGAGAAGAGATAAATTTATCATAGTTGATCTTTGTTCAATGTTACTATTATTGTGTACATTATTCTGATTTTGTTTTCTTCACTCAGCATCAGTTCATGTAAGTCTTTCCAGGTTGTTCTGACATCCACCTGGTCATCATTTCTCATAGCATAAGAACATCACATTATGTTCATATTCCACAACTTGTTCAGCCATTCCTCAGTTGAAAGGTATCCCTTCAGTGTCCAATTTTTTGCCACTACGAAACAGCTACTGTAAATATTCTTGTACGTATGGGTCCTTTTCCTTTTTTTTATGATCTCTTTGTGATGCAGACCTAATAATGGTGTTGCTGGATCCAAGAGTATGCACAGTTTGGTTGCTCTTTGGGCACTGTTCTAAATTATTCTTCAGAAAGTTGAGATCAACTCACAACTCCACTAACAATGCATGAATGTTCCAACTTTCCCCCCCCCCATCTTCTCCAGCATCTATCATTTTCCTTTTTTTGTCATATTACCCAATTTAAGAGGTGTGAGGTGATACCTCAGAGTTGTTTTGCATTTCTTTAATCAATAGTGATTTAGAGCATTTTTTTTCATTTAACTATAAATAGTTTTAATTTCTTCATCTGAAAACTGCCTGTTCATATCCTTTGACCATTTATCAATTGGATATTCACTTATATTCTTATAAATACGACTAAGTTCTCTATATGTATTAGAAATGAGGCCTTTAAAAATGGTTTCCCAACTTTCTGTTTCCTTCTAATCTTGATTGCATATGTTTTATTTGTGCAAAAACTTTTAAAATCAATTAAATCAAAATTATCTATTTTACATTTCATAATTTTTGTTTGGTCATAAGTTCTTCAGGAAGAGAATAATCTTAAGCAAATGAAATTCCACCATTTGAATTGGGAACTTGAGGGAAAAATAGTTAAAAAGACAAAAGCAGAGAATTAAATCAGTAATTAGTGACAAGGCAAGGGATAAAGAAGAAAAGTATAGGAGGTAAAATAGATTACCTTATTTATAGATCACTAATTTGGGTCAAATTCTTCTTTAACTATCTTTTTCTATTTTTCCACTTTTTCCAGAGTCAAAGAGGAAAAAGTAGAAAAGAACAGGATAGAGAGAAATGCACAATTGATACTTACCAAAAATAATTAACAACTGTAACTGTGTACAAGAAGGGGAAGAGCTTATCTAAAAGACAAACAGGATCACAAAATAAATTAATGATCATGAACTAGAATGAGAAATTATCTAGACTCAAACAGTATATTATTTACTAGAAATATACTTAAAACACATATTTGAAACCAAAAATGAGGGGCTAAAACAGAATTTATTATTATGTTTTGGGTGGACTCAAAAAGCAGAGAAAATATAATGATTTTAGATAAGACCATACTGAAAGTAAACATAATAAAAAGAGATTAAGCAGAGAAACCACATTATGTTTATAGACAATGTAGATAACCAATAAACTTCAACAATTTTTGTTGTTGTTAAGTTGTTTCAGCTATATCTGACACTTTGTGACCACATTTGTGGTTTTCTTGGCAAAGATACTGCAGTGGTTTGCCATTTTCTTCTCCAGTTCATTTTACAGAGAGGGAAACTGAGCAAACAAGGTTAAGTGACTTGCCCAGCTAGTAAATGTTTGAGGCCAGATTTGAACTCAAGCAGTTAATGAGTCTTTCTGGTTCCAGGCTCAGCACTTTATCTATGGTGTCACTTAACTGCCTTTTCAATAACATGTATGTGTATATTATGCACATGCATATGTATACACAGATATATATGTGTGTGTGAACATATATGCATGCATTGTGTATACCTATCTACACAAAGGTTCATGTGTGCATACATGTGTGTATTCTGGTGTGTATATTGTGTACACATATGTGTCTGTGTATGTATGTATTGAAATGCTACTATTTGGTATTTATATAAATACACACAAATAAGTATAGTGTGTGTGTGTGGATTGTAGATTTAAAAACATTAACAACTAGAAAAGTAAAAATTTGAAAATCTATGGCTAAACACTAATGTAACATTCTGAAAATCAAAGAAGGGATTAGCAAAGTGAAAGCAAAAAGAAATTATCTAATTAATCAATGAAAGTAAGAATTATTTTTAAAGTAATAAAATAGATACATGTTAGCTAGTCTGATTAAAAGAAAAAGAGCTAAAATTTTTTCATATAAAAAATGAAAAAAGAATTCACAACAAATAAAAAGGAAATTAGTGAAACTACGAGACATTAATTTGTCCAATTATATGCTAACACAATAGATAACTTAGATGAAATTAATAAATAATAAATGAAATAATAAAAAACAAAAATACAAAACTCCCAGATTAAGAAAAGAAAGAAATTATTAAAATGATTTACTGTCTAAAGGAAATTAAACAAGCCACAAATGAAGTCCCAAAGATGGGGAAGAACTCCAGGATCAAAAGGATTTACAAAATGCAAATATTTAGAAAACAATCAATTCCAACATTACATAAACAATTTAAAAATATATAACACCAGGGGTGAATGTTGAAAACTATCTTTACCTGTGTTTTGAAAATAAAAAAGCTTATATATATATATATATATATATATATATATATTTCATTCAAAATAACTATATCTTGCATAAAACAGCTTGGAAGTCTATAGATCAAGATATTCTTTATAAAAATAAAGCCAGACCAAAATAATTAGAGAAGTATTAATTGCTAGTGAATAGGCTATGCCAATATAATATAAATGACAATAATGCCTAAGTTAATTTACTTATTCAGTGCCATACTAATCAAACTTTCAAAGTAGTGTTTTATAGAGCTAGAAAAAAAAATAATAATGAAATTCATCTGGAGAAACAAAAGATCAGGAATCTCAAGGGAAATAAAGGGTAAAAGTAGGAAAGAAAGGAGTTTAACAGTACCAGATTTCAAACCCTAGTACAAAAAAATAATCATCAAAACAAGTTACTACTAACCATTCTGGAGAGCAGTTTAGAACTGTGCTCAAAAAGTTATCAAACTATGCATACCCTTTGATCCAGCAGTATTTCTACTGGGCTTATATCCCAAAGAGAACTTAAAGGAGGGAAAGGGACTTATATGTGCAAAAATATTTGTGGCACCCTCTTTGTAGTGACAAGAAATTAGAAACTGAGTGGATGCCCATCAATTGGAGAATGGCTGAATAAATTATGGTATGTGAATGCTATGGAATACTATTGTTTTGTAAGAAATGACCAGAAGCATGATTTCAGAGAGGCTTGGAGAGACCTACATGAACTGATGCTGAGTGAAATGAGCAGAACCAGGAGATCATTATATATGGCAACAAGAAGACTATATGATAATCAATTCTGACGGATGTGGCTCTCTTCAACATTGAGATGATTCAAACCAGTTTCACTTGTGCAGTGATGAAGAAAACCATCTACAACTAAAGAGAAAACCATGGGAACAGAGGTGGAACACAACATAGCATGCTCACTCTTTCTGTTGTTATTTCCTTGCATTTTGTTTATTTTTTTCTCAGTTTTTCTTTTTCTTTCTTCTTGATCTGATTTTTCTTGCACAAGCAGATAACTGTATAAATATGTATACACACATTGGACCTAACATGTATTTCAACATATTTAACATGTATTGGACTACCTGCCAGATAAGGGAGGGAGTGGGGGAAAGAAGGGAAAAATTTGCAACAAAAATTATGCAAAGTTCAGTGTTGGAAAAAATTACATATGCATATGCTTTGTAAATAAAAAGTTTTAATTAAAAAAAACACACAAGTTGGTACTAGTTAAAAAGTAGAGGAAATTGCTCAGAATACACAGAAGTACTCAAACATATAGAAACAAATAAACCCAATAGCCTAGTATTTAGTCCATCTAACTACCCTAGTTAGAAGGATAAGGACTTTTATTGTTCTTGTTGTACAATCACTTTTTAGTCATGTCCAACTCTTCTTGACCCCATTAGGGGTTTTCTTGGCAAAGACAGTGGAGTGGTTTGCCATTTCCTTCTGCAGAGAATAAGAACTAGTATTCAACAAAATAAATTGCTGGAAAAAAAACTGGAAAGCAATGTAGATAGAAAATAGGTATGAAACATCTAACATTATCAGCCAAGATAAGTTCCAAATTGATACATGCCTTAGAAAATTAGAGAAGGAAGTTATTACCTTCCATATGTATGGACAGAGGAAGAGTTCATGATCAAACAAGTGAAACAAAAAATCCCAGAAGATAAAATGAGAAATTTTGATTATATAAAATTAAAAGTATTTAGCACAACACCCTCGAAAAAATTATCTAAAATTAGAAGGGATTCAAAACTAGGAGGAAATTTTTTACAGCAAGTTTTATAAGAATATGAGTCATTGCTCAATCAATATATGGCCAAAGGATATGAATAGATATTTTTCAAAGGAAGAAATCCAAACAATCTATTAACAGAGAAATGCAAATTAAAGCAACTCTGAGGTTCCACACTATGCTTTTCAGATTGGCAAAGCTGACAAAACTATAAAATCACAATTTTCAGAAGAATTGTGGGAAAACAGATATATTATTGCACTATTGGTAGATTTGTTACTTGGTCTGCCATTGCGGAATGCAATTTAAAACTGACCAAAAAAGTTACTAAACTGTGATTCAATGATAACAGTACTAGAGGGCAGCTAAGTGGTACACCAGTCCTGGAGACAGGAAGACCTGAGTTCAAATTCAAACCCAGACACCTAATACTTCCTAGCTGTGTATTCTTGGGCAAGTCACTTAACTCCAACTGCCTCATTAAAAACAATAAAAAAAGAAAAGATGCTACTAGAATTGAACCCCCAAAGAGACCAAAGAAAGAAGAAAAAAGTCACATATTTACAATATTATTTATAGCGTCTCCTTTTGTAGTGGTGAAGCACTAGAAACTAAGGGAGTGTTGATCAGTTGGAAATGGTTAAACAAATCATTGCATATGATTACAATGAATATGACATCTTTTTTCATTAAAAGAAATTATGGGGTGAGTGGCTTCAGAGAAACATTGGAAAACTTTTATGGATTAAGAATAAATGATCAGAACCAGGAGAATGATTTATACAATACAACATTATAGAGAAAAAACATATTGAAATACTTTAGTACTCTAAATAATGAAGTCACAAATTTTGACTAGAGGACTAATGATGAATCAAGTTACCCACCTCTTGAAAGAGAAGCAATGCATTTAACACAAAGAATGAGACATGAACAAAGAGACTGCCAGAGTGAGAATTTGTTTTTCTTGACTCTGCATATTCATTACATAGCCTTTGTTTTACTTTTTTTCTTGTCCTAGTGTCTCAGGTAGAGGAATAAGAATAAGCTATCAGGAAAAAGAAAACAAACATGTCTCTGTAATTTTTAAATTTTTTTTTAATGCAGAGAAGGAAAAAAAGAACATAAAGTGCTGCTGACAAGTAGGACAGCTTTGAAAACTACAGGTTGAATTTACTATATGCTTAAAACAAGGTGTACATACCAGAGATTTGCATTTTCATATATAGTCATCAATTCTACAATGGACATGGAAATGCTTATTTTATTTGGTATTTGTTAAGTTCAGAACAAAAGCAGATTTTTTAATTTAATTGTTGTTATTTTTCCTCAATTATATGGAAACAATTTTAACTTTCATTTCTTAAGATTTTGAGTTTTAAATTCTCTGCCTTCCTCTTCTTGCAAACACAAATAATTCAAAAAAATTATATGAAAAACAAATATTTTTTAAAAGATTTTTTTCATTTAAGGTTCAATTCAAAGTAGGTACTACTTCCTAAAAGAAAGGCTCATTGTTAATTGTTAGCAGTTCACCAAACAAAATGTGTTTGAATTTATTTATCTAGGTATGCATTGTTTCTCCCAGACTAAAATGTAAACTCCTTGAACAGAGTCTGTTTTCAGTTTTGTTTTTGTTTTTTTATCCTTTAGCACAGTGCCTGGCACATAGTAGGTGTTTGAAATGCTTTTTGAATTAAAATGATCTGAATCCTAATTGTGACACTCACTAGCTATATGAACCCATGTGGCTAAGTAGCTTAGACTTAAATTCCCTAAATTCTAGTTTCCTCACGTGCAAAGTAAAGAATAATTTTCATGGTCCCCATCTTGGAGTTGGCATAAATAGTGAATAAGTTAATATATGTAAAGCCCATTAAAAAATTTAAGGTACTTTGTAAATGGCAGTTATCATTACTGAATGACAACAAATGCAACTGTGCTACTATTCCTGATATTAATATACACATTTTTGCTACAATACTCTACATTAATTTCACTTATAACTAGATGATAAATGGAGTGTTAATCCTTCAAGTAGATCTGTCCCCATAAAATACTTGTTTTGTATCTCTGCTTAGCCCAATTCCTTGCACAAAGTTGGTATTTAATAAATGATCTACACAGGTATTTATGTGTGTGTATATGCCTATCTATCAATCCATCCATCTATCTCTCTATCCATCTATCTTCTATCTCTATTTTCTATCCCTATCTATCGCTAGATAATGTGGAGGATAGTGCACTAATTAGACTTTGAATCAGAGACTCATCTTCATTAGTACAAATCCAGCATCAAATACTATCTATATTACCTTGTACAAGTCGCTTAACTCTGTTTGCCTCAGTTCTCTTATCTGTAAAATTGAACTTGAGAAGAAAATGGCAAACCACTCCAGTATCTTTGCCAAGAAAACCTCAAATCAGCTTATGAAGAGTCAGACATGACTGAAAATATCTGAAAAAAATCTAGTTATATCTCTGTGTCAATAGACATAAATAAAACTTCTCAGTATGCTCAATATCTTAAGACTTTAAATTGCAGAGAAGGTGCCAAAATGTAGAAATAGAGGAAATTTTCTTATCTGGGAGTCCCTAGAATAAACTTTACAACAAATCTAGTCTCTATGATGTCTTTCTCAGTTCCCAGGTTCCCCAGAGAGCTGTCTCTCTTATAGAATGTAATTTCCATGAGGACAAGTATTTCCCATTCATTATATCTAGCACCTACCCAACCCTGGCCCACAGTAAGTGCTTGTTGACTTTTTGATTGGCTGACACTAAACCATTCTAGAATATGTTGGAGAATAAGAAATGACACTTTTTGGGAATTAGGCTATATGATTATTTTCTTGCCAAAGGCACTTAGATACTAGTACTTTGTCATTGTCTGAAATAAAGAATCTATGTTGAAATGCTTATTGTTTGTCTTTTGGTTGCAGAAGTGGAATTTAATATTCCTAGGGAAGAACCAAAATGAGACAGGTTCTAATATTCCCAGGGAGTGATATCTCTGGATGGGAGAATGAGACAGAATATTACATTATTAAGAAAACCCAAGACTGAATTCCAGTTCACATTGTCCGAAAGCTTCAGTTTGGAGTGACAGGCTTTGTAGTAAGTGGCCCTCTGCTTTTCTTAATCAGGTCTTGTCCCTTCATTTGGTGGTAACCAAAATCTGCCAAAGAATAATAAGTTCCTTAGCTGAGCATGGAATACAGTGGATGCACACCTTCTTTCCCCTTTTAGATTACCTCTAGATAGCCAGGATAAAAGCAAGGCTTTATCCAGGGGTCCTCAAACTTTTAAATAGGGGGCCAGTTCACTGTCCCTCAGACTGCTGGAGGGCCAGACTATAGTAAAAACAAAAACTTTGTTTTGTGGGCCTTTAAATAAAGAAATTTCATAGCCCTGGGTGAGGGGAATAATCGTCCTCAGATGCTGCATCTGGCCTGTGGGCCGTAGTTTGAGGAACCCTACTTTAGTCTATAAAAATCAACCTCTACTTTCTTCACCTATCTAGAATGGTGGGGAAAAGAGGCAATTCTTTTTCACTGTATAAGTGCACCAAGTTCTCTTACACTACCAGTTCTTAGACGTATTCCACAAAAGCAAAGGTTCAATTGGTCCATACTCTATGAAAGTAGCTCCATGATCAGCATCAGTATTTCTTAGTCCTTGCAATTGGGTAAGACCATAGACAGAGGAGAGGGAATGAAACTGGCTTCCTCAACCTTTACTTCCTTCCATATCCATTTACATGGACTTATATATAGTAGTATACAATAAGGAGGATTCAGATCATATGAGTTATTGAGTCTGTTCTTCATTCATTGATTCTGAAACTTAAATAGTTATCAGTATCTCTTGCCCAGAAACAGAATCTTTGAAAATTCATCTCCAATCCCAATGGGTATTTGCTCTAACCAAGGCCAGACTCTCCTGGGTCTTCTCCCTGTGGCCTCTGGGATCAACTGTACTTTTTGCTTTTTTCACTTAGGAAAAAAAGAAGCTATGGCCAGACCCTGAGAAACTGTTTGGCAATCAGAGATCAAATGAGACTTTGCCCGGCCTGCTTTAAGGAGCTTGTCCTGTCCAATGAAAGGGTCCAGCAGTCAGAGAGAACAAAGTGAGCAAAGACGGTCCAGTCCAGTTTTCCTTCTCATTGATTTTTGACAGTTTCCTTGCCTCTTGTCAGTGTTTGCAGATTAAACCCCCATTTGTCCAGATCAAGGATTTTATCACACCATCTGCTGTTTGATTCCAATTACATCATTGAGCTGTGCTCCAGCCTGTTTCTGCTTACTGACAAGTTGAAGGATACCTCCCTTTCTTCCTAGTCTCTACATTTTTCAACACCTCCAAATTCTCCATTTATTTGCAGTCTCAAAGTCCACTGTTGCCCAGCTAACCTGACTTCAGCCCATATTATATTAAACAATGATTAAGTGACATAATAGTGGGGAGATATAAAGTTGTACTTCAAATATAAAGATGTTCCTGTGGGCCCACTGCAAGAGATGGCTTTGAGTTCAGTTTCCAGAAGCAAGTTAGGCTGACTCTTTTGTACTACTGGGTACCTTTTTTCTTATGACCAGTGAATTTCATTTACAACGCAACTGACCCAGGCTAAGAAAGGTTAAAGAATAAAATGGAAGTGAACTAGCCTCAAGGAGAAGCAAGCTCAGGACAATGACACTGACCTCATTAGTATGATGGATTAAAAGTTTTACCAAATGGTACCACTGCACGAATATGGGAATTAATTTGGATTTGGTGGTTTAAAATCCCAGTTCTGCTTCTTACAACTTTTGGAAAAGTCACTAAACTTCTCGAGTTTCTACTTTGCCATCTATAAAATAGAATGATAGTAGTAAAATATCTCTGAAGAGCCTTTTAGCCTCAAAATTGAGCCAATGACACTTCAATATTTAAGAATCTATCATTTGTTTGGAAACTCCCCCTAGTGATACAAATCCTTCTAGAATTTAGTAGATGGCTTTCATGACTTACATGAACTGATGCTAAGTGAAATGAGCAGCACCAAGAGATCATTATACACAGCAATAAGATTATAAAATGATCAATTCTGATGGACATGGCTCTCTTCAACAATGAGATGATTCAGGCCAATTCCAATGATCTTGTGATGAAGAGAGTCATCTGCACTCAGAGGAATAACTGTGGGAACAATATGGATCACAACATAGCATTCTCACTCTTTTTGTTGTTGTTCACTTGCATTTTGTTTTTTTACTCATTTATTTTCTTTTTTTATCTGATTTTTCTTATGCAGCAAGAGAATTATATAAATGTTTATACATATTGGATTTAACATATATTTTAACATGTTTAACATAAAAAAAATTACTCTGGACAAAACCTTCATTATTTAACAGTCAACCCAAGAATAAGCTTCTCCCTACTTAGTTTCACTCCCTACAGCTTCCACCCAACATCTTCTTAAAGATGCCTTGCTAATCATCATTGGAGATCAGTGAAAGTTTTAACCCTTTTATTTTGGAAACTACTTCTCCTGGGGCCTTCCAGGACTGATTGGTAAATTGTCCACCATTTTAAGACAACCATAAATATACTTAACTTCACTCCATACTCCACACCATCTTCTTTGCACCCTCCCATCCCACAGTTCTAAAACCATAGTCAAAACAACTGTGCCATTGTTCTTAGACCAGCTTGTCAATCTATTTCCAAATAGGCCCATTTGCCATCTCTGTAATTTCAAGTCCAGAGTGCTCTTCCCTGGTTCCCATACCCACTATGAATATTGCCCCCTCTCCATATTAGAATGAAATTCCCTAAAGGTCTCTTTGCTTTTAATTTTATATCTCTAGTTCTTAGTGGAATGTTTGACAGGTACTGTGCTAACTATTGGTAAATAGTGAGCTAATAAATGCATTTTCAATCATTCATGCATACCAAGTTGAGTTTGATCCTAGGAAAACAGATATATAGTGAAGCACTTGACTATCCAGCTTGGTAGAATGGCCACAAGAGTTCATGGAAGTCACTGGAATAGCTTTTGAGAACTTGGAGTCAAATCCAGGTCATAATGAGGCACTAGAGTACGTTTTGGTGAAGGGCAAAAAAAAATTTCTGGTGCATCATGTTCTGACAGAATAGCAGTACAATATAAAAGTGGAAAATTCAAAAACTCAGAAAATCTTGAAAAAATAAGGAAACAGGGAACTTCTATCTTAAGAGATGGGGGTGGGAAAAACAAACCAGAGAGTACAGGTTGGCAATTCTCTATCCTTCCCCACTGTGTCTATGAATATGGATGCTTCCCTCTCCTTCAAGAGACCAGACTCTGGGAAAATATGAAGTTGAAAGCCTGGAAGTCTCCTTCTGCCTCTTGCTGTTTTTGTGTTAAATATCCTGGGATGCCAAATAATAGTCATAACTTTCTCCAGCAAGTGTGCTGTCTTTTCTGGGCCCAAGGAGTCATGGGTCACTGGGCAGCAGCTAGGGGCTGGTTCTATTAACATCAGGCTCCAACCAACAGAGATAAATGAACAAGAATAACATATAGCACATATTAGTATAGGTTTATATGTTTGCATGTATGCATATACATACAAGTGCCAATTTGATTTCAAATAATTTGGGTTTTCACATGCACTCACCCACCCACATGCACATGTATAGTATGGTCAAGGCCAATTATGTTTGTTAGCTAGGACTCCAAGTTAATATCATAAACTCCTGTCCAGAGATGTATTTGTAAACCATCTCCTTCACTTAAGAGCCTTAATTTTCATAAATCTGCTAAGTACCACATACTAGGACAAGACAATTCGGGGTGTTTTTTGTTACCTGTCATGCATGCTTTTTTCTTTTAATTCCAAAAAGTTTAGACACGTGGTATTTTTGTTTCTTGGAAATCTTTCTCTTCCTCAGGACCATGAAAAACAAATGAAAAGGAAAAAAAAAGAAGAACGAATTAGATTGATGAGTTAGTCAAGATAGGACTATAAAGAAGTTTGTATTCGAGTTCCTCTAATCATGACAGAATAATAAGAAATGGCAAAATGCAGCCAAGTGAGGTCAACATCAGCCAATCAATAAACATGTATTTATCTTAACAAACAAATGCTTATACTTACCACATACTGTATTGAACATTAAGAATACAAATACAAGTAGAATGAAAGATAGTCCCTGCCCTCTAGAAGCTTCCATTCTAATGAGGGAAGATAAAACATTTAAAAAAAAAAAAAAAAGCTCAAAAGGGAAAGGAGTGAAAAATCTGAATCATAGACTAGAGAAGAATGAGACATGGGTAATATGGTTTCCTCCTTAAATGGAGGTCCTAAAGGAGACATCCAATCAGAAGGAGAAGTCATGGGGGGGGGGGGGGGAGAGGGAGGTCCTTCCAATGGGTGATTTACAGAACTGGAGTGAGTTTCAGGATGAAGAACTGGAGCATGATAAAGGAAATGTTGGTTGTAAACTAAAAAAAAAAATTATGAAGGAGAAATGACATAAAGGAGGGATATAGGACCACAGAAAGAGGTAGGACAGTCATGCAGTAAAAGAGAGAACTAACAAATAAACTGCCCATGGGTCCTGATACAATATCAAGAGAGATAAAGAAAGATCCTCAGCATACTGGATGAACTCCCCTGAAAAGGATGTCATGGAGAACATGACTGTTGGGTAGCTTTAGGATATATACTAGTAGAAGGAATTATCAAGCTAATGAGATCACAGATCCAATGAATTATCATGATAGCAGGATTAAGAATCATAGGACTAGAAACTTACTATTGCTAGGAATTCATCCCAATCCCGTCATTTTCCAGATGAGAAAATCAAAAGCCCAAGGTCATATAATGTATAAGAGACAATGTCAGAATATGACTCTATTTACGACTCCAAAATCAGTATTCTGAACTTTAGAGGGAAAAAGGAAAAAGCCCTAAGGAAAAACCTGGTGTTATCTATCTATAAATCTAAGCAGTATCCTTTGATCACTTGACTAAAAATTGCTGATTATTTATGCCTTTTTAAATAATTGATCATTTTGTATGTTTGTATTTAGGATAACTCTAAGTCTATATGAGGCCAAAACACAATTGTAATAACAGGAAAAAAGTAAAATCAGTTGCCCTTAGGACATCTTAATATTGTAATCAAGCCACTTGTTTTATTTTTAATATTTTTTTTTCATTTGTCCATACTGCCCCATTAAGGCAAGTAAATAAACTAATTAGTTTTGTTCTTTCTGCCAAGAGCTTTATCTAATTGCTTGCAGTAGTATGAAAAT
Organism: Antechinus stuartii; assembly: GCA_016696395.1. NCBI lineage: Eukaryota > Metazoa > Chordata > Mammalia > Dasyuromorphia > Dasyuridae > Antechinus > Antechinus stuartii. Next base: position 39,559,053 of record MU174354.1, read on the forward strand.
GGCCTTGTATTCTAGAAAACTATTTCAGTGAAGCATAAATTCTAGCAAAACCTAGAATCTTTGAAAAGCTTTGATAACTACTCTGCAATGGATTATATGTGTATGTGTATATATATGTGCCTACATAAACGTACATATAAGTATATTCACCAATACATCATGCATATATATTTGTCATCTAAGGACCCACCTACTTAAATTCAAAGAAGCTTATAATTGATTTGGGTGGGAAAAGATTAATATATTGACCATAGCAACTCTCAAAGATTATTATTGACTACAGATAGGATAAAATTGGTGAAAAAAATACCCAAATCAAAGAAATCCAAAATCCTTGAGGTATCCCCTTTTTGACTATTCTACCCTCTACCTAGCAAGCAGCAGCTTTTGTCTGGAAACTGCTTTGACTTGCTTGGATATGATTTTTTAAAAGAAGCTGGAGTCAATTTAGGCTTCTCTAGGTCTGTTTGCTTTGGTTCTTGAAACAGAAGCCTTAGAGGAAGGCAGGATGACCAGTCCCTTAGGATTCGGTGCAGATAGGACCACCCACACGATGGCTTGTCTTCTCCACCCAATCCATTCAATTGTGGTTATGCTGATGGACACAACATAGTTGTCTGTACCTGAAGCTTATTATTCCCTTGCCAATGACAGGTAGTGTAGACCCAGCTGAAGAGTAATGTCATTTTGCATCCTAGTTTACCAATAACCAGACAGGCAGATCCAGACATACTATTTTAGGTCCCTGTTGGCAGAATTGCACAGCCCACCTGGACAGTGTAGATGAAGTATTCATGTCTTTGAGCAATGTTCTAAAATTTATTTTACTATAAAATATGAACTTGAAAGTTAATAAACAGGGCGGCATTTGATGCCAGGGATTAAATATTTACTGGTAAAATATACAGTGATGAAAAAGATTTTCAAACAGGTGATAAATCATATAGTCTGTGTTCTATATTAAATATATTTTTTTAACCAAAGAATAAATACAATTTAACTTAGAAAGAAATGTTAACTCTTTGCTCTCACATATTTTCTTACTTCTTTGAACTTTTTTAGAATCTTGCTTGGAATTTCTTTGAAGAGAAATATAACTATTAGAATTTTTGTTAAATAATTTTTGTCAATACTAAAAATATATTCTCCTTGTCATTGAGCTCTTTTATTTTAGAATAATTTACATATTTTCTTCCTTCCTTTCTAATCCCACTGCCATCACCTCAATGAAGGTTCAAATAACACAAATCTGGAATACTCCAACAATCTCCTTAGTTGTCTCCTATGTTTTTTTTTTTAAACCAAGCTACAAACCAGCACCAGTTTCAATTCTCTGAAAAACTACTTTCTGTCCTTTGATTGTGCAGTGCTAAGTTTATGTAAGGACTCTTGATTGGCCAAGATGTTGCAATTATGTGAGAGGAGCATGGATTTCTTCAGATGGTTGGAGAAATTCTGCAGGAATTCCCCAATTCTCCATGATCTATCAAAGAACTATGACAATGGTCTAGCAATTACATCATCTTATCCTTTCAGTAACAAAGATATTCTTTCTCTGAGCCTGGTGGCTTGAGTTAAACAAAGGTACTCTACATTTCTCCTTGTCTGACACATCATTTCCTGAGTTCAGAATAACAGTCTGAGGAAGGATTCAAAGCTAGATCTTCATGCAGTGCCCATGACATTAAAAATGTTTTAGAGATAAATCTAGAGATATAGGTGTTACAGATTTTTTTTAATCAGCACATGAAAACGAAAGGTGAGGCAAGTGTCAACATTAATTCCAAGGTTATGGACTTGTTAGACTTGTTGAAGAATAGTGCCATAAACAGAAATAGTAAAGTCAAAAGTATGAACAGATTGACATTAAAAGATAATAAACTGTTTTTGACTCATTCACTGTGAGGTGTTAGTGGGACATCCTAGTGAAATAACTTATAGACAGTTGGAAATGTCTAGAGCTCAAAAAATAGATCATCACTGGAAATATAAATTTGGGAACTATCTAAATATAAGTGGCAGTTGGGGCCCTGAGAATGAATGCAATTAAGGAAGAGAATTTCAAGAAATAAGAAGTCCAAGACAGATCCTTGAGCAACACCCATATTAAGGAGTTTTGAAAAGAATAAAGTCTCAAAAAAGAATACAAAACAATCAGATAAAAAATTAAGAGGGTGTGGTGTTATCTCTAAAAGTCAAGAGAAAAGAAAGTATTGATTGAAGGAACTAGAAATATTTTACCCTGGAGAAGAGAAGACTTATATAGTCATAATAATCTTCAAGTATTGCCTTATGAAAGAGCTTAGATTTTTTTTCACTTTGGTTCCCAGAGGACAAAGCCAGCAATAATGGATGGAAATTGAGAGGACAAAAAGCAAATATAAGTTTGATGTCCTAAAAAGTTGCCATCAGTAAAGTTATGCAAAAAGTGAAGAGTTGCCTCAAAAGGTAGTAGGTTCTCTCATCCAAAAGAGGCTAGCTGACTACTCATTAGATATGTTGTGGTAGAGTTATTTCTTTCTGGTAAGTGATTCAATGAATAGAACACAGGGCTTAGAATCAGGAAGACTTATCTTTCTGAGTTCAAATCTGGCCTCAGATACTTACTAGCTATGTGGGCTTGGGCAAGTTCCTTAACCCTGTTTATTTCATTTTCTCATCTGTAGTATCTTTGCCAAGAAAACCTCTAAATGGGGTCATGAGGAGTCAGATATAATTGATACAACTCAATCACAACAGAATGGTTAGATTAGATTAATATTTAGATCCCTTCCAACTATCAAATTCTGTGATTCAATGTGTTTCCAATAAGAGAAGGCATTGGCTGCGTCAAAAGCTGGAGAAGTCAAAGAAGAAGAAGAATAAAATAAAAAACAATATATTTAGCAAGTAAGATGTCATCAGTGAGTGGCCTTCATCCTGCATTTATAACTGAATAAGGTAGAGAGGTAAATACTGGGCAGATGAGAGAAAAATCAATGTAGAGGAAAAGACTGAAGATATGTGAGAAAATGAGGTTGGAGGGAATGGGATCAAGGGTATAGATTTTAAAAATTAGCCTTAATGTGAAAAAAGGATATTTCTTATTCTATGATGAAGAAATTGGAGAAGGAAGGGCAAACCACTCCACTTATTTCTGCTAAGAAAACCTCAAATAGGTTCACTGATAAGACACACCTGAAAGGACTGAACAATTGTAGGATTACATTAAATAAAGGCTTGGAAGGCTGATGGGAGAAGTGAGTGGGGGGGAGAGGGGGAAATTGGTTGAAAAGTTTGAGCATACAAGAAAGTTTTCTTTTGTATAGAAAACAGAAGTTCTACAGGGCACAGGGAAAAAGGGTAGGAGGTGATTAATCTAAGCAGACATGTCTTGAAGAAGAGTAAATCAGATTCAAATAGTAATGAGTATTCAGAATAACAAAATCCAAGTATATAACTTGTACCTTCTATGTTTTTTTTTTTAAGTACATTTGTACATTTAAAGATAACAGATTCAGAAGCTAGTGTAACTAAGGTAGGTTAATGTATGACAAGCATATAACTTGTACCTTTTATGTTTTTTTCAAGCACATTTGCACATTTAAAGAGACACTAGATATCTGAGATTCAGAAACTAGTGTAATTAAGGTAAGTCAGTGCATGACAAGCTCTTTCAGACAGACCAAGTGAGACTATGTCTAGTTGTCATGGGGTAACTGCCTCAACTTTACTTACACGAAATCAGAGGATAGAAGGACTCTAATGATTATTTAGTCGAACAGACCCTCAGCTGTGTGATCCTAGGCAAGTCAGTTAATCAAGTCTGCCTCAGTTTCCTCATCTATAAAATCATTTAGAGAAGGAAATGGCAAATTACTCTACTATTTTTGCAAAGATGAAAAACTCAAATGGAGTCACAGAAAGTTGGACATAACTAAAATGACTTAACAACAACATTAAAAGATGAGGAAATTTATTTCTAAGGCAGTAAAGTCACTTGTACAATTAAACAATTAGCAAAATGGCTTTAAAAGAAATGTATTATTCTGGAATTCTCTTTCCTTTCTCCCATTGGAATTGGTACCTATAGAATACAGAAGCGAGTGATTTTCCATAGAAAAGATATGTTTATTAAGTACCTACTATGTGCAGGGCTTTGTGCTAAATACTGAGATGAATGCAAAGATGAAAAAGATAAGGCTTCTGCTTTCAAAAAGCATAAAATCTGATAGGGGAGATAAGATATGTACAAAAACAATTTTCATCAATCAGTTGACAGACATTTACTAACCTACTATGTGACAGGCACTGTGAGAAGGATTTATGCTCTAATGGGAGAAAAACTATATGTATATATAGATATATGCATACAGATAAAGTAAACTAGCTAATCAATCAACAAGCATTGTTTAAGTGTTCAGCATGAATCAGACACAGTGCTAAGCACTAGAGATACAAAACTAAAAAGGATAACAGCTTCTTCCCTTAAGAAGATTATATTCTACTGGGGGAGATGACAGGTAGATAAATAAGTATATACATAATTCAGAAGAAGTAGATAGAAGATAATATCAGAGAGAAGAACTCTGGGGAAAGAAAGAAAAAAGCCTAAAAAGGTCTGCTGAAGTTTGCCCCTGAGTTGTCTTTTTCTTCAAAAAATTATTGTTCCACTTAATAGTACTATTTTTTCCAATTATATATATAAAGATAGTTTTCAACATTCATTTTTGTAAGATTTTGAGTATCAAATTTTTTCTCCCTCCCTCCTTTTACTCTCTCTTCCCCAAGATGGTAAGCAATCTGATATCAGTTATACACATATAATCATGTTAAAAACATATTTCCATGTTAGTCATGTTGTAAAAGAAAAACCAAAACTAAAGGAAAAAAACATGGAAAGAAAAAACAAAAAAAGTGAAAATTGTATGCTTTGACATTCATTTGGTTTCCATAGTTTTTTCTCTGGATGTCAATGATAATTTTTTTCACAAGTCTATTGGAATTGTCTTGGATCACTGTGTGGTTGGTTGGGAAGATCTGAATCTATCATATTTGATCATCACACACTCTTGCTGTTACTGTGTCCATTGCTCTCCTGGTTCTGCTCACCTCATTCAGCATCAGTTCATTTAAGTCTTCCAGGTTTTTCTGAAATCTATCTGCTCATCATTTCTTATAGCACAATAATATTCCATTTCTATTCATATACTGCAACTTAGTCATTCCCCAATTGATGATCATTCCCACAGTTTCCAATTCTTTGCCATCACAAATCACTATGGGAGATGAGTGCTATAGTAACCCATTTTATAGATGGGGACACTGAGACAAAAAGTGATTTGACCAAAGTCACACAACTAGTGAATGTCTGAGTTCAGATTTGAATTCAAATCTTCCTAATTCTAATACTGCCTTTTAATCTGCTGCATCATCTAGCTGCCCTCATATTACTATCTACCAGGAACTCTGCATTCCGGTCTGATTGAATTTCTCTGAATCCTGATCACATCCTAGAGCTCTTCTGCCTCAGAGCTTCTATTTTTACTTTCTCCATACCTAGAATGTCCTTTCTCTCTTTCTTAAACTGTTGAGTTTCTATTTAGACATCTAAATTATCCCAGGATGACTTTTCATTCAGATCTACAAAGATGCAGATGCTATTTTTAAATTTAGATTCTCCTCATGGAACAATTCTTACAATCAAGTCTCTTTCCCCCATTGAAAACCTGTCTAACCCTACCTCTTCCTTAGAGCTTTTTATACTGAAAATACAGGCAGGCTATTTGCTGAAGGTTTGATATTATAATAATGGTAAGTAAATTTTACTCTCTCTTCTTTACCCTCATAACTGGACTAGATGATTGCTAAGTGATCTAAGGCTCCAACCATCTAGGATTCTAACCATGCTGGGCATTAGAAGGCCTGGATTCAAGTTCTCACACCGTTGTTTTTTTGTTTTGTTTTTAACAACATGACATTGGCCAAGTCATTTAACTTCTGGGCCTAAGTTCAGAAAAAAAAATGAGGAGAATTATTTCCTCATAGGTAAGGGGGATAGAGGATAAAAAGATGGGGTAGTTCAGTTCACTTTCAAATTGGGATGAAAATTTTATAGACATAGCAACTGGTTTTCTGGTCCCTTTCTCACTCTTATTTGTTTTTTTACATGATCTTCTTGATGCACTTCTTAAATCCTACAACTAACCTCAATACTTAAGATTTTAGGACTTCCAATGACACAGTATATAACCCATGGGTTGTTTGATTTTACTATTGGTCATCTTGGGCATCTCAAAGGGAAGAAACCATGTTCTAAAATAGACCAGTTACCTGAATATATAGATTGCCATGACAATGGCCATTATAACCCTAATAATAATGACATGTCATATTTGGACATATGGAATGAGAGCTGGAAAGGCTTTAAAGAACATCTACTCTAACTTTCATCTTCTCAAAATGATGATAGAGAAGGAAATGAATATCAAATATATTGAGCAATAGAAATTCCTGTCACCTTCATTCAACAAAGCATCTTATTATCTTTCCCCTCCACTCCCTCCTATTCCTGAGTTAACTCCAAGTCAGTAGATTCTTGTAGTTGCATTTTCTTAACATATTTTCACAATTGTCAAGAAAAAAAAAGTCTAATTAAAGGCACAAATAAATTCTCCTTCTGAATTTCATGTTGCTTTTTTTGAACCTCTCTTATAATACTTATATTACTATTTCCACTGTCTCATTTGAAGAACCCTCCTCATACTTCACCTGGAAAATTGAGACCATTTGGAGGAGATTGGAGTAATTGTACAGATGAAGACACTGGAGCCAGGGTAAGGAAGTGACTAGTCCCAAATCACAGAAGTATTAAGTAGGTGAAAGCCAAGATTTGCGCATAGGTCCTGTGACTCTGAATCCCGTGCTCTTTCCACTAGACCATTCTTCACATGGTCCGAATCCCAGCTGGCATTTACAATGGGAGGCGGTTATAAAACTGCTTTTGTGACCTGGATTTCCAGAACTTCCATGAGGTTCCACTTAAACATACAACGGCGGACACACACAAAGCTGCGGCAATTGCCAAATTACATTATTTTTTACTAGCAAGCCAAATTTGAATGCCTTGGGCAAGGCCTCAGAAGACTTCAGTGGGAAAATGCAAACTTAAATGGTGGTGAACGGTACTGATTACATCTCTCTGCCCACATTTTAAATAAATAAATAATGGCTCTCCACCCCCCAACCCTTTCCATCACCACCACCCTGAACAATTTTGCCTTGAATGGAACCACAATTCTGTACTTAAGGATGAGAGGCAGAATGGAGTAGTAGGAGCAAAACTCTGCTTGCAGTGTCAGGAAAAGCTGGGCTTGAGTCCTGCCTCTGACCCATTAACAAAGCAACTTTCTAAAAAAGGGAGTTACTGATCTGATTCAATGGAAGGAAGTCTTAGATTTCGCTCTACCACAACAAAATCATGAGTCTGAATTAGTGGTATGAGGATTAATGTTTAATAATTGAGTCTTCAGGGGAAAAAAGTACACTAAAATTTAATCTTTATTATTACCACTTTCTCCATCACTATCTTAAGTGCAGAATCTGGACATTTAAAAAAAAGTTATGTCAAACTTTGATTTCTGTAAATGTTCATATCAAAAATTTAATAATAGGCTCTTCTTTGCTAATTCAAGTTAACTCCTGCACCCTTCTCATTCTGAACACCTGGACACATTATGGAAATAGAGAGAAACAGACAGACATAGATAGATATGCATACACCAGAAACAGTGGAAATCTGAAGGTCAAATTTTCTGTATATTGATGTTATGTTTTTCCAATAAAATCAATTTGATGCGATATATTCGGCAACTATGGGGTATTATTTCTACTATGTAGGAAAATAACCAAATACAATAAATCAATGAGTGGGGTTTCAAAATAAGATTAGAGAAGAAGGAATTTAACTCTGAAAAGATCATAGGATCATTGACTTAGTGCTAGAAATGACCTCCCTTATTTTGTAGATGAAGATCTGAGATACCGAGTGACTTGTCCAACATCACACAGCTAATAAAGAGCAGACAGGTTTCAAACACAGATTCTTTGACTCTCCATTCAATGCCCTTTTTCCTGGACCATACACTCTCTCAAAATGAAACTAGCCAGATGAACCAAAAACAACCAAGATGTTGTGTAGATTGTCTTGGAGATGTTGTACTCAGTTATTGAGACACAATAGTATACTGGGAAGAGGTGGATTTGGAATCAGGACATGGATCTGAATTCTGGCTCTGTTGTTAACTACCTATGAGATCTTGAGAAAATCACCTCTTAGAACTTTACATTCTTCTTGTATAAAATAAAAGGATTGGTTCTGATGCCCTTGCAGGTCTCTTGCTCCTCTAGTTCCATCTTTCCCCTTTAAGTATTGAAGATTAATTTTCCTAGTCAGGGGATGACCTGGTTGTGGCTGCCAGAATACAAGGTTTTCTAAAGACCCTTGCCTTGCAAATAGTAGGTACTTGATAAACATTTCTTAATTGATTAGGACTTCATCATCATTAGGATGATACAAACCCTTCCTTGATCCTGGCATCAAGAAAGCAGGAATGAAAGATAGTTTTCCCATAGAGCTGGCAAAATGTAAAGTAGGCTTTGAAAAAAAAGGACTGACTCAAGGGTAAAGCTTGATGACAGTACATAGCCTGTCCCCAATCTCTAGGGACAGGCCATGTGTTGGGAATAAACTTTCACTTTCTGTAGTTACGGTTTTTATGGGGGTTAGGGATAAGGGGGGAACTAATCAGACATCTGGGCAGAGTGAAATAGTCTTCCTGATGTTGTCTGGCCAGATTCCCATGATGGTAAGTCCCTGGGTAATGTTCCCAGGAGCTCAAGTGATAGCTAGCCCTTCCCAAATCCAGAAAAATGGGGAGCAAAGTAGCTCCTCTAATATTTCTGAGGTCTGAGCAAAAAATAAGGGCCTATGGTCTGACAAAGAGTTGTTTTCTTTTTTTAGATACTTAATAGTATTTTTTTCAATTACAGGTAAAGATTAGTTTTTGTAAGATGCTGCATTCCAAATTTGTCTCCCTCCCTCCCTTTCATTCCCTCTTTCCAAAACAGCAAGCAATCTGATATAGCTTGTACAATCATGTTAAACATATTTCCACATTAGTCATGTTGTGAAAGAAGAATTTAAACAAAAGGGGAAAAGAATAAAAAACAAGAAACAAAAAAGTGAAATATGCTTCAATCTACATTCAGACTCTATAGTCTTTTCTCTGGATAGAGATAGCTTCTATCATGGGTCTTTAGGAATTGTCTTAGATCATTGTATTGCTGAGAAGAGCTAAGTCTATCATAGTTGATCATCACATAATGTTGCTATCACTGTGGACAGTGTTCTGGTTTTGCTCATTTCACTCGGGCTCAATTCATGTAAGTCTTTCCAGGTTTATCTGAAATATGCCTGCTCCCCATTTCTTACAGTACAGTAACATTTCATTGCATTCATATACCACAACTTATTCATCCATTCACCAATTGATGAGCAAACCCTCAATTTCCAATTCCTTGCTACAACAAAAACAGCGGCTAGAAATATTTTTATACATGTAGAAAGAGTTATTTTTTAAATTAGGGTTTTTATTTCTTCCTTTTTGTTCTTTCTCTTCCTTCATCCCTTCCTCCTTCCCTCTCTCTCTCACTTCTTTCCTTCTTTTCTTCCTTCTTATGTCTCTCCCTCCCTCCCTTCCTTCCTTCCTACTGTTTTCCCTCCTCTCTCTACCTCCTTCCTTCCTTGCTTCCTTCTTTTCTTCCTCTCTTTCGGTTTTTCTTTCTTATCATTTGACTTAAGAGAACCAGAGGCTAGAATGTTTGAAATAAAATATGAAAGATGGGAGGGTGGCAATGTACAGTATCATGAAAAGTACACTGAATTTTGAGTCAGAAGATCTGCATTCAAATCTAGATTCTATTCTATGTGATACTGGGCAAGTCCCTCTTCTCTCTGGGCAAGCTAAAGTTTCCTCCAATCCTAAATCTGTATGATCCCTAAAGTAAGTATCCCCTTGTTTTCTGAAGGAAAGCCTCACCTCATCCGTGGATATTCCCATGGGCTAATATGGGTTAAAATGTGTATACCAAGTTTTAATGTTTGGTGGAAGCACTGCAGATCCTTGAGTGATGTTGAGTGTTCAGAGGGTTCACTGGAGGATAAAGTTCCATGAATCCAAAGGGAACTCTATAAAAGGAGGGGAGGGGGGAAGGTCCAGGAGGAGCTCTGGATAATTTGGTTTTCTGGCGACTGGGAAAGGTGAAGGGAGTTGGAGGAGCAAACACAGAAGCAAACTGTTCTCCACTGACAGGCCAACCCCGATTGGGCCTCCCGGCGATTTGCCAGAGTTCACTTCTCAAATGATTCTGTTACAGTACCAGCCCTCCAGCTGTCTGCAGCTGTATGCCTTCCAGACCTCCACAGCTGGCGTTTCAAATAGAAATGGCCTCTCTCTCTGAGACGGTTCACCAGAACAGACAGCTTCAGATGCTCAATGTGCAAAAACGTGGTCAGAAAGACAGGGGTTTCTTCCTGGCACGGTCCATTTCAAACCTTTTGTGCATGCTGCAATGGAGAATTACTGGAAAGAATGCAGCACCAATGTCCCTTGGGGGTGAGGGGTGGTGGGCTTGGGGCCCGGAGACTTGCAAAATGTGTGTTTATATGTGCAAGATTGTGTTGCGTATTTACATATATGTGCACACAAGGCACTGTGTACATGTTTATGCACTCATGTTTCTGGGTGCTTTTGTACATACATATTTTCCTAGAAATATAGAATCTAAGCTCCTGCTTTTAAAATACTGCAGGAGAGGAAAGGGTTTAGAAATTTCGCTCTTGAAAATAGACCAGGAGTTGAATTTCAAGCCTTTCTGAGGTAGATCCAGTTGGGCTGGGTTCAAGATAATAACTGAATTAAAAGTAAGTCCGATCTGGCACAAACAATAGTTCATGGCTGTATCCCATTTTCATTTAAATCAGAGGCTGGTGCTTTCATCTGTTCTTATTGACATACATTTCAACTATTGACTTCTTGTTGCCTTGTGTATGAAGCTCACACCCCCAGGGGAATCTCACTGCATAAAGAAGGGCTTTTTCCACCCCCACCCCACAATGTTTTAAATGCTGGAAGCTTCCAACCTGCCTCCTTCTGAAGGTTAAGTCCATGTCTTGGCTAGGCTGGTTTTTCAGAGCTCAATAAATTCTAATGCAAAGTAGTGGGTGATTTTGAAAAAAAAATATTGAATATTCTTTCTCCTTTCTCTTTCTCCCCTCTGTTCATCCTTCACTTGGCATCTCAAGTTTGGCCTTTCTCTTTCCCTCCTTCTCTCTCTCTCTCTCTCTCTCTCTCTCTCTCTCTCTCTCTCTCTCTCTCTCTCTCTCTCTCTCTTTCTCTCTCTCCTTCCCTCTCTCTTTTTCCTCCATTTCTTCCAGAATATTCCCCTTTGCCAATTTTACTCTATTTTCTCCTTTTCTTTTTCTATTTCTCCGTTCTCTTCTCTCTCCCCCTTTTTCCTCTACCCTTTCTTCTCTCTCTGTTTCTTCCTTTCTCCTTTTTTCCTTCTCTCTCCTCCTTCCTTTTCTCTTCCCTTTCCTCTCTCCCCCTCCCTTTCTTCTCCCTTTGCTCTATCTTTCTGTCTCTCTCTGTTTCTCTCCTCTATCTCTTCCCTCCTTTTTTCCTCTCTTTCTCCCCCTTTTCTCCTTCTGTCTTTTTCTCCTTCCTCTCTCTCTCCTCTCTCTCTCTTTCTCTGTCTTTTCACTCTCCTGTCTCTCTGTCTCCCTTTATCTCTTTTTCTTTCTCTCTCTTCCTCCTTGTTGCTCTCTCTTTTTTTCCTTCCCTCATTTCTTTTCCCTCTTCTCTCTCTATTCTCTCTCCCCTCTATCTCTTTCTTTCTCTATCTTTCCACTTTCCTGTCTCTGTCTCTCTTTGTCTCTGTCTTTCTCTCTCTTCCTCCTCTTATCTCTTTTTCTCCTTTCCTCTTTTCTTTTCCCTCCTCTCTCTCTGTCTCTCTCTACTCTGTCTCTCTTTCTTTATCTTTCCACCCTCCTATCTCTCTGTCTCGGTCTCTCTGTGTGTTGTTTCTCTGTGCATGTCTCTCCCCCTCTCTCACGACACAGGCTTACTTTTGCCGATTTAAATAAATATTGGGGGCGAGGCACCCTTCACCACCCTTAGCAAAACCTCAGAAATGCACTTTCCCTCATTGCCCAGAGGACAGAGGGGACCCGGGGACAGAAGACCTCGTTTCACAAAGCCACCGGCCTGGTGGAGTGGGAAATCACTCCCAACAATGGGTCGAATGAAAGGCCTTTTCAAACCTGGATATATTTGAATGCACCAATTGCCAACTTGCAGCTTCCGGCTTTATTGATTTTCCCTCCCTTCTTCTTTGAGTAGAAACTTAGCGCCCAGCAAATGAAAAGAAAGGGCTATTTAACATAGGGAAAGATTAAAGACCCTGCAAAAGAAACCCGGATGTTTCAGGGTGCTTGCTTAGTGAACAGAGCCCGGAAACAAGGTAGTTAATATTTCCCCCTCCTGGCGAAGCTCCCTTTGTCTTTCTGCGGGCGCTTGGCGCAGCCCCTGCCCGGGCTTTGTCTTCATTTCTCCCAGTCTTCGCCCCAGCCAGTGCTGAGAGAATCCACCTACATTCCATCACTGCCCGGTGCCGGATGGGGGAGGGAGCCGTTGGCGGGGAGGGGAATGGAAAGGGATGGGATGAGATGCAATGGAAGGGCAAGTCCAGGAGGTGAGGGGGGAAAGGGGTTGACCCACGTAGAACAACACTGCTGCACTCCAAAGCTCCATATTTTTGCTGGTTTATTTTCAAAGTTTGCCAAAAGTTGATGGGTAGAAAAGTCTGTATTTAGTGACCCTGTCCCTCATCTCATCTCTGGTTTGTAACCAAGACTTTGCCCTAAATCCCTCTGGTCCATATCCAGCCCTGTAGTCTCATATTCATTTTTGTTAGATTTTAACCCTTGACTAATTTATCCAGCCACTGCCCAATTTCCTGAGCCACTGGCCAATGCCTCGGTGAACAATTGATGAGCAATAAGTAGCCTCTGCTGCCTCTTATTCTCTTTCTCTGCTGAATATATTCACATATACAAGAATATATATGTACACACACATCCCTATATGTGTTCCTTTCTGCCACACTAGCTGACTAGTGTGGTTCGAAGATAATTTTCATCAGTTTTGCCTCTGGAAACCAGTTGGAAGGGAGTCAGGATTGCAAGTTTAAGGGCAGAAGGATCCTTAAGGAAACTGAGGCAAAAAGAGGTTAGGCTCTCAGTTTAGTAAGCCACAGATTGCGCCATCAGTCTCTAGGCCTTGGACCCTGAACAAGAATCTCTTCTATGACAATGTCTATTACATCAGGTCATCCAACTTCCACTTGAAGATGTCCAGTGTTGGGGTGGGGGGTGGGGACACCCACTACTTCCTGAGGCAACCCATTCCATTTTTGAATAGATAATTGTTAGTAAGCCAAAATCAGACTCTGCAAATTCTGCCCATTGCTTCTCATTCTGCCTGCTGGTGCCAAATTTCTTTCAAAGGACAGCCCTTCCCATTTATTTTATGGCCCTCTGTTTCCCTTCTTCGTGCCTTCCTCCTCCCCTCCTCTCCCCTCCCCCAAGTCAAAGGACCATAGATTTAGAGCTGGAAGGACCTTAGAACCCATTTTTTTCAGTCATGTCTGACTCTTCTTGACTCCGTTTGGGTTTCTTTTTGGCAAAGATACTGGAATGATTTGCCAATTCCTTCTCCAGCTCATTTTACAGATGAGGAAACTGAGGCAAGCAGGACTTGCCCGGGATGCCACAGCTAGTAAGTGTCTGAAGCTAGATTTGAAATGAGTCTTCCTGATTCCAAGTGCAGTGCTCTATCCACTGAGCCCCTAGCTGCACCCCTCCCCTCCTTCCCCAGTCTAGTCCAGTCTCTCACTTAACAGATGAGAATACTGAAGCAAAAAGATTATGTTCTTTTCTCAGAGTCATACAAGTGGTATGTTGCTAAGCTGGGATTTGAACTCAAGTCTTCTGGCCCCAAATTATTTGTTATCTTTACAATCATACTGTAATGATTGTGTATTTAAAAATCAGCTGGAGTCAGGAATTCAGGTTAAGGGAAAAATCTTCAATCTTTATTGAAGTGAAGAGGTGAATGAGGATTGCGATAGCAATATGGACAGTTGCGACAGGAAGCCAGCTAACAGAGGGAGATGTGAGCTAAAGAAACCATCGCAATCGCAATGCCAAAAGTCTCTCCTTCCCCTTCCTTTTCACTCCCCTGCCTCCACCTACCAAAATCGTCATTTCCTATACAACACATCAGGACTTGCACAAAGAGTAGGCGGGGGCCATTCTTTCTCCAAGCTTATATATTAATAGAGTATGGTCCAATTACTATTTAGCCTCATGTACTTGGGACCTCAGTGCATTAGCTTGAGCCTCAGCCCATTACATCATACTGCAGGATCAAATAGAAACTAAGCAAATAAAGGTAAACCTCCTCGGGCCTCCTGGTGTTACCATTTTAAAATAATAGGCTCTTACTCAGTATGCTAGAATATATATCTTTACTAAATTGACATCCTAAATTCTTTCATTTAGGAAACATTTATTAAATACCTATGGGCCAAGAACAATACTAACCACTGGGGAAATAACTGCCTGTTCTACAACTGGAACATTTTGCCCCAAAAGTTCCATTCCTATTTTCTTCAGGGACAAACACCAACCACTAGGTGTCTCATTTCCCTTCGGTGTAGTTTTAATAGAGCCCCCCATTATTTTCCCAACCTCACCCCAAACTCATGGCAAGGTGGTGATTCCCAATGAGGCATGTGGCGTGCCGTTGGCTTTTCCCACCTCAGATCTGTGGGCCAAATGCAAGCCAACAAGCAATGAAAATTTGAAAATAAAAAATCATCATCTTCTGTCAACTGAAGTTGTTGGATTTCTTATAGCTCCAACTAGAAACTTCTTGTCTCTATGCAATATGTCAGATGTCCCCATGTGTTCAGGGATGTTCAGGTGGAAACCATCAAACCAGACAAGGTGTTCGCTTTGCTCCAGGCAGGAGCCAGTCAGCCATAAGCTGTACATAGACTATCCTTTCTCTGGACCCACAGATACTGCCTAATGCAAGTGTCCTTGCTACTTCCAGGTGAATCGCTCCCATTCCACATTTTATGGATCAAGATGAAACAATCAAAGAGTGTATGTGTAGGGGGGACAGGATACACAACATATCCAGGTAATTTTGAGCAATAAAATTAATATCATCTATTCATTGCCCCAATTGGTTATACATTTTTAGGGTATACACACTCATTGAACCAAATTATTGACAATTTTATTCCCACTATCAGACACAGGTAAAAGTTCTATCCTGGTCTCCATGCTCTGCTCCTTTAGTCAACTGTGGGTAGTACATTTATTTATTCATAAAATATTCATTAAACCCCTCCTTTGTGTCCAGATAGATGCTTTGGATGTTACAAAGAGAAATAAAATATATAGTCCCTGCCATCAGACTCAGAGATATAACACTCTCATTTTAAATGGAGACCCAAAGAAGTTATTTGCTCAAGCTCAAAGCAAATGGTATCAGAAATGAGATCTGAACTCCAGCTTTTAAAATTTCAGAACCAGAACATTTTCCAGAGTGTTCCATATCTCTCAAGGACAATATAATCTTATTTAGAAAATGGGATGTATCAAATAATTATAATGCAAGAAAAAAATCAACAGGTACTATGGGCAGGAAAAAGGGAAACTACTTTTACATGGAGATATCAGAGAAGGTAACTGATGAGGAGAATGAGAAAGGGAAGGAGAATGAGGGGAGGAATGGAAGGTAAAGGAAGGAAGAGGAAGAGAATGGGAGGATGAGGAGGACAAGGGGGATACAGATCAATAACAATAACTCTCTGGCTAGCCCTATGCTTCATAGTCTTCTTGCTATATACCTGCCCTTATATATTATGCTACTCCCTCCCCATTTCCAACTTGCGCTTTATTAATCAAATCAATGCTATCATTTCTTCTGAAAATGATAGAACAATTTCTTACCTTATGTAGTTCTACTCATCTTTCCTGTAACTAACTAAACAAAAAAGCTTTTTTATGGCTACTGCCCCTCCATTTGTGTCCTCGCCCCCTATTAAAATGTAGGCTCCTTAAAAACAGATATTGTCTCCCTTTTAAATTGGCATCGCCAGGGCCAGGTACAGAGTATACTTAATAGTACTTGCTTTTTTCATTAATTCTTCCTTTTGATTCCATCCTTGAGATCTAATAATTAACAAGGGTAAACTTGATAAGAAACTAGAATATACAGAAAGGACAGCAGAATCAGTCCAATCTGTTGCTCATTTTTGCTTCTAAATTTGGTATTATGATTTAAATTAAATGTTGTGATCCCCAGCACTTGACTATCGCAAAATCACAGAATTTCAGAATTGGAAGAAGAGGATCCAGCAGCCATTTGATTCAATCCATACCCTGAAAAGAATCCCTACTAAAATGTAGTAGACAAGAAACTATCTGTACTTGGCCAGACCCCCCATGAGGAGTAACCTAGTATTTCCTCAGGCAGTCTCTAGATTCCATACCTCTAATTGTTTACAAACCTTTTCCCCTTGAAATCAAGCTTAAATTTGTCTCTTAGCAATTTTCACCTATGGTCAAAATATGAATTCTGGCATCAAACAGCAAACACTTGAACACAATTCTTATTGTCTTTTCCAGGTTAAACATCCCCATTCCTTCGGTTGGTTTCCTAATATCATGGACTTACATGTTCTGATTGCTCTCCTCTGGACATTTTCCAGCATTTCAACTTCCTTGGGATGGTTCCTGATTCTGAATATAATATGCCATCTGTAGTCTACCCAGGACAGAGTACAGGGACACTATCGAGTCCCTGGTCCCTAAAAGCTATGCCTTTCTTAGTATAAGCCATGATCCTGTGATTATGTATGCATGCGTGTGTAGCTGCTATATCCCTTTGCGGACTCATAATGTGCTTGCAGTTCACTAAAACCCCTAGATCTTTTTCAGACAAATTAACCAGGCCTTCCTCGGACTATGAATTGAAGAGATGAAGGATTTTATTGGGCTCACTCATTGCTCTTGTAGATTTCAGGAATATCATAGGGACATGTATAACTGACTTTCTGCTCTCATTTTATAAAGTCACAAAGCAGTATAGGAAGATTCCTGACTCTGATTTGACGATTAAAATAAATATAAATAATTTCCACAATTTGAATAATTCATCTTCCTACTTCTTCCTAATATTCTGATAAGTAAAAAGTCGACTGTATGTGGTGTTTACAATTTTTTGGTTTTTATTCTTGTTCTTTAGTCTTTGGCAAACCAAAGCCTTCTGTGGAGTGTGTCTATGTTTGTTGATCCTTAAAAATTCAATTGCACAATACTTTGACTGAAAATGAGAGACATTCAGGAAAGGGGCCTTGTCACCTCCAGGGAATAATGAAAGTCATTTGGTTTCTCCTACTGTCACAGCTTCAGCACCCATGGAAATAGGATCACTTGGCAAAAGTTATGGGGCAATAAATTAGAGTCAATTAAAAGGAATGGTGTCTTCACACCATGTATAGTCAAATGCTAGGGTCTCCCACCACAGGAGGTCATTGAGTCAAACTTCATCAGGACACTTTTAAGAGACTGGCTCATTTCAAAGCCAACCATAACACAGGGAGTTATTTGACTTAGATGAAGGAGTTCAAACTGAGGACTCAGAGCCAAGAGGATCTCATGCACTTAAATCTCATAGTTACTCTCTCATTTAAGAGAATAATCAAAATGAAGTATTTACAAATGCAAAGAATGAAACAATCTCTGTTCTTGAGGAATATACATTCTAATAGCTAAGACAACTGGAGGTGGGGATGAGAGGGGAAGAAACTATGTGCTAGGCACTATGCTAAACATTTTACAAACATTATCTCATTGGATTCTCACAACAGCCTCAAAAGGTACGCCATTATTATCAAGTTTCCCATTTCATCAAGGACCATCTCCAGTCATCTTGTTCTATATCTTGCCATTGGACCCAGGTGGCTCTGGAGGGAAAAGTGAGGCAGGTGACCTCGTGCAGCCCTCCCTCACTTAAATCCAATTCACTTACATGTCGTAACATCATTGAAGGGCAAAGAAAATAACAAAATCTAATTGAATTTGAACTCATCTTCCTGACTCCAAGTCCAGTTCTCTATGCACAGTTTCACTTAGCTGCCCAACCAAGATTTATATTAGCAGATATTGAATAATTCTAGGCTGGATTAGAAATCTAGTAGGATAGTTATTGTAATCTTAGGCAAGAAATTAAATGTCTCTGAGTTTGTTTCCTCATGAATAAAATGAAAGTGTTTCTTTCAACTTCATAGTTCTTGATAAAGTCTTGTGTTCCTGGGTGTCATTTTAAAAAAATTTCTATTCTCTCCATGAGAATAATGTTCTGAATTGATTGTAAGCTTCTTTTATTGTCTCGGATATTGACTAAGTGTGGATCCTGGGGAACTACAATATGTATTGGAACAGGGAGGACTTCATTGGAAATATAAAGGTGAAGTAAGTCTCATTTTCTGTATCAGCTAAACCAATGAAACCCCAAAAGATTCCCTGAACAGTTGGTGAGTAATAACTCAGTGTTCACTAAGGGGAAAAAGAGACACACACACATAGAGATACAGAGAGAGCAAGAGCGAGAGCGAGAGCAAAGAAAGGAGGGAGAGAAGAATGGAAGGAAGGGAGGAAGGGAGAGAAGGAAGGAGGGAAATGTTGACAGAGATAGAAAGACAGAGACACAGAGAAAGGTGAGACAAAGACAGAGATAGAAACACAAAGACAAAGAGAGACAGAGACAGAGAGAGTATTTATCAAATACTTGATCCAGATATTGTATTAAGGATACAAATACAAGCAAACAAGACATCTCTGGCATTGAATACTTTACATTCCCATGGGAATACCACATAAGCAAAACTTAATTATAAAGGGAGGAGAAGAAAAAAAAATAACTTCATGAGGACAGGGAGATTTGTGAGATGAAGAAATACAGAAAATGAGTCAAATTGGAAGTAAAGTGAACATGGTAAAGATCCACTTGAAATAGTACTCCAGATTAGAAACTCATCAATCAGGAGAATTCTGCTTGTATAGATTCACCAAGATCTCAGGATGAAGGTTCTCTAAAATGGTAGAGGTTAAAAAAAAAAGTCTGCTGGAATAAAGGAAGGCATAAAGTGAACAAGGCTGATTCTGGCTTGAAGTGGTGTCAAGATTAAAATCTAGACCTATGTTACCAATGAAAAGAAGAGGTCATATGTGCAAAGGAAGAAACAGCAGAATTCAATTTAATTCAATTTAATGAACTGCCAATTGTCTATTGTGTTCAATGTGGGTTATAAAAGGTGCTGGAGTTACAAAAATGAAAAACAATTCAGTTCCTGTCCTCAAGGAGTCTATAGTTTAGTAAGAGTGATAGACATGGATGCAAGGATAATACAAGGTAGACTATAATAGGATTAAAGAAAAGATCATTATAAACAAAGTACTGTAAGAAAATTTGAGCTACAACAGATCACTTTCAGCTGGAATGAACTGGGATGTTTTCTTGGAGAAGATAGTGCCTGAGGGGAATTTGAAGAATGAGAAGGATTTCAGTAGGTAAATATGAAAAGAGAGTATATTGTGGACCTAAGGAACTGTTTGGAAGAATGCAAAGTAAAGCAAGAAGGGGCAGTTACTTCTAATAGTCCAACTCTTTGAGAGTAGAATTTGCTTCATTCTTAGTATTTGTATTCTCAGGGCCTAGTACAGTGCCTGGCACATAAGAAGGGCTTAATAAATACTTATTGATTAAGTTATTGATCAGTTTTAGAGGAATCTTGGTATATAGAGTCAGGAAGATCTTAAGTTCAAATCCAGTCTCAGATACTTACTAGATAATTGACCTTGAGCAAGTCATTTAACCCTGTTTGCCTTAATCCATTGGAGAATGAAATGTCAAAGCACTTCAATACCTTTGCCAAGAAAACTCCATGGACAGTGTTGACATTCTATAGTCCATGAGGCACAGAGTTATACATGACTGAACAGCAACAACAACAGCACATGAAGGGAACCAATATAAAATAAGACTAGAAGAGTAGGTAGGACCAAGGTCATGGAAGGTTTTAAATGCCATGCTAAAGAGTTTCTATTTTATCCTTTAGGTCAATGGTCTCCAAAGTGGGAATGCATGTACTTCAAGGGTTAGCCAAAACGACCAATTGAGATTTCAGAAAAAAATATATTGCATTGTGTATTTATCCAGAAAAAAGAAATGAATTTATGCTAATATTTAACATCTAAATTTACACTGATACCCTCTTTTGGTCTGAATGTTGGACAATCATGTCACATGTGGTACAAAGTATTCTGAAAAGGGGGTGGGAGATCCAAAACTTGGAGGAGTCGGCCATCATGCTTTCACTCACTTGTTCCTTTCATACTGGAAGATAATGCAACTTACATGAATCCAAACTAACCCTTACCAAATAGACAAGTGACTTAAGATTCTTGCAAAAAAAAAAAGAGCAGATTGAAAAAGATGATGATTATAATGAAGGTGGTGGTGATGATGATGATGATAGCACCAATAAGAAAATGACAAAACTGAACATCTGCTCTTATTATGATGTCTTTATTCTTTCTGTTGGAAAGTAAATCACCCCTCCCTCAAAGGAAATGAGTAAGACTCTTTGAAAGATGAATTTTCATTCACTTTTGTTTATATTGAACTTGACCTAAAACATATATTTTTCTTTAAAACATTAGCTAATGATAGTCCAAACCAAGACATTTAAAAACAAAGTTTTTGTTGCCAAAAATGATACATGTGTTAGCTATAAAAATTCTCCTATCTTCACACTTTAAAACCTTGCAAACAGAACTTTTTAACCTGCTTAAAAATCTTGCAAGCAATTTCCATGGACTTTGAACTCATGTTTTAAAAATATAACACATAAAGCACCTTTTGATTCATTTTACAAGAACTACTGGCTGATGTCAGGAAAGATGGAAATTTACTAGCCAGATTTCAACAAAAATAGGTGCATATATAGGTGGATAGGACCAAAAAAATGAGGATCATAAAATGGCTAAGTACAGCCAGGGAGACAATGATTTTGTTCTGATTGGCAAGTCATTATGAGGTCCCTTTCTCAGTTATGTCACTTTAAAATCAAGTATCAAAATAAACAGAATTTAGAATCAGACCTTCTAATCACTATATCCCAAGTGCTAAATTAAGATTTTCTAAAATAATGAAATATATTCAGTCACATTGCTCTTACTAAAAATAGTCATTAATCATTTTGATGAAAGCAAAAAAATTATTTGCATCATTAATAAAAAATAAAATTATTTTAGAGTGTTATTTATCTTTAATATATTTTTTAAAACTTCTATCTTTGTATATTTATAATGGATAGAGTGGCCCTGGCTTCAGATACTCCCTAACTCTGTGACCACCAAGTGGCAAGTCACTTAACCCTGTTTGCCTCAGTTTCCTCATCTGTAAAATGAGCTGGATAAGGAAATGTCATACTATTCCAGAACCCCATTTGGGTTAGCAGAGAGTCAGCTACAACCAAAACAACTGAACAATAGCAATAACAACAGAGGTACAGGTATGTAATTTATAAATAAATATGCACATATTGGAAGATATGTTCAAATGTCTTTTTCTGGTAGGAATGCACAATTTAAAAGTTTTGGGACCACAACTAGAAATAGAAACCCACTGGAGATTTTTGAACAGTGGGAATGATAGTTAAGTCTGTGCGTTAGGCTCTTTATTTTACTAACTGTAAGAAGACAGAATAAAGAGTGGAAACACAGGAAGAAGAAAGGTCAAAAAGAGGGTAAGCATTTTTTTTAAAAAAAGCCTTAATCCAATGGGAGAAGGAGGTGGAGTGAGGGGTAACAGGACACAGAAGACCAGGATGCACAGCAGCATGAAAAAGACATAAGGCATGTGAAAAAAAAAAAAAAGAAGAAGAAGAAGAAGAAGAAAAATGCAAATAAATATAGTGTAAACTATCTATGTAGATGGAACTCTGTTTTCTGCCCACAGATGGAATCATACAGCCAGGCCAGGGATGAGAGCAGATGGGGGATTGGCTCCAGCCACAGATTTTGTCCACTCACTGAACTGTTCTGGGTTCCTTTGTTAGAAGCCATATTGATTTTTATACTGGAAAGTGAATGAAGAGAATATTACCCCAAAGACTTAAGATTGTAATTTCTTTGCTCTTCCCCAGGGCCTTTCTTAATAAGGTCACAATTTTGAATCTCTGCATTCTGCTGCCCCTTCCCTTCCCCACTGCCCGAGGGTTTTCTCCTCAACATCTGTGCCATTCTTTGCTGGTCCCCACTTTAGTTGCCATTTTTCTGGTCCTTCTTGTCCAGGGGATCAAGATGTATAGTCCTGATCAGGACATAAAGTCCAAATGAGATCATATCTATAAAGTACTTATTTTCATGCTTTACATAGTAGGCATATTTGTCCCTCCCCCCTTTACCCTGATCCCTGCCATATCTTGCATTTGTGAGCAGTAGTGCTTGCTCTCAAACGCTAAGGGAAACATGGTGGCTCAATCCCTTTTCCAAGGCCCTTACTGGCTATCCTAATTCCTTTCTCCACTGTCCAGTCAACCAATAGGAGGTAAGAAAATATTTTCAGATATAACTCAAACTGTAAATCTGGGGGTCTATGGCAGAACTGTTGAGAAATTATCCTAGAAATAGTGAAGGGAAAATATTTAAAGAAAGTTTGGAGGAAATGGAATCAGGTGACCAAGAAAAAAGAAGAAACTTCATAGAACATTTGATTACACAAAAAGTTGTTATTTGGAAAATGATGATTCTACCTCCATGGAAGTCTAAATAAGACAAAAAAAAAAAAATAGATAGGAAGTACAGAGTGAAATACCTGAACTACATATGAAGGAAATTTTCCCATCAAGAGGGATTAAGAGACAGAAAAGTTAAGGGTTCTCTTTCCATTGTCCTAAAAGCATATGGTAGATTTTTTTTTTCTTTCTGGCATAGTTTAGGAAGGATTCATCAGAGAGATGGGTTTTTTGATAGTAGAGTCAGTGGGACTCTGGCTTCTTTTTGGCTAACCCAATGTTCTTGTGCATTCCACTTCTAATGAGCACAGAGTCTAGAGACTGGCTTCCAGTTGTAACTGTCACTTATTCACTGAATGATTTTGTATAAGTCACTTTTTTGATTTGAAAGGTTAGGTTAAATGATCTCTGAGGTCCCTTCCGGCTTTGGTCATATTATTTAACCTGTGTGAGCCTCAATTTCCTCATAACCCAAAATGAAAAGGTTAAATTTCTGGGTCTCTTTAAACTTTCAATCCTGGAATCCTAATACTAAAGTTCTTTAATTTATGTATAGTCTTTAAATTATTTTCCCCTTTCACTTTCCAAAACTGTCTCAGAATTATAGATTTATAACATAGGCATCCCTTTACTTCAGTAAGTTCAACCTACAAAAGACAAGGGAAGGATTTCAATCCAAAAACTCTCCATCATTTATCCTGAAAACATTCTGGTCTCTAAGAAGCCAAATTTGTTAATGTCGGGACCCCAAAGTCAAGCCGGCGCTAAAATCAGAGTCAGAATTAATATGAAACAAAGAAGCGGGGGAACTCTTTCCATTTCCCCCAAATATCTTTTGCCTTTAAGGGCTCTTTAAAATATCAAGTCCATTCTCTGTGATCCTCTTTAATAAAGTAGCCCAGCAGCGGTGAGACCATTCCTTATTTGAGATCTGTGCAGTCTCATTAAATTTGATGTGTCACAGAGGGCTTGGACATGTGAAAGGGAGGCCGCAGGAGCAGGAGTGAAGGTTGCCAGCTTTACTAAGGAAACGTGATTCATTATGGCTTTTCAAAATGGACGCCCCTCTGGCTTCCTGCTCCATTGATTCCCCCCCTCCCCTTTGCAAGTAACAAGTGAAGGACCATCCCAGCCTGCAGATTTAACCCTTATTAACAGCTGTTTAAATTAGGGATGCGGTTTGATGGGGGAGACAGGAACCTTGGTGTTTTCTTGCTCAAAGGAAACGGAGACAAGATGATTAAAGATGAAAGCCCAGAATGGTTTGGTGCTGGTGAGTCTAGTGCAGAGCAATGGAACAGGCAGACCTATTAAACAGTTTATCCAAATACTGGGCTCGTACTTTTCTCTCCCATTTAATATTCATGACCTGTTCCTTCCTTCCCCCTTTGAAATACTAAACGGAATGAAAGTATTTACTATGCCCCATGGGGTGGTGAGAGCCGGACAACAGAAGACTGCCGGGCTTTTAGCTTCGGACCTTCTCCGGAAGACTGGTTTCCAGCTACTGGGACGACCTGCCCAAGCCAGGGATTCCAGAAGATCTTGAAACGAGAATAACGGTTGCTTGGTGCTTTCATTTAGGAGGACCAAAAAGTAGCTGATGCAAGATGGAGCCCACTGCTCCATCACCAAAAATAATAATAATAATAAAAATCAGAGGTGGATTTATGGATTCCCTTCTCTGACTGCTTCTGCTCTAGCATGTGTGGGTCTCTCGATTCCATATAAGATTAAAAAGCATAATTATAGAAACAGAAGAAATCTTAAGGATTATCTAACCCAACACTCAGTTTTTTAAAACATATAAGAAAATGAAGTTAGGTGATTTCATTCAGATAGTATGTCAGAGCTGAGGTGCTAAGAAAGAGCTAAGAGTTCAAATTGGTGTCTATGGGGAAAAGGATTTTTTTTTTAAATACTGGGAATCCCTATTTTGTAGGTTGATAAGATCCCTATCTCACCACTTCCTGATTCCACCACTGATTAGTACGGGGTTTTGTCCTGTTCAGTTTAGGATCTGGTTAAGTCAATTCCTTCTTAGGCAACCTTGGGAAATCATCAGATTAAGGTCGAATATTGTAGACATCCAACTGGTATAGTCCAGCGTGGCTGGACTCCAGAACTCAAGAAAACTAACAGTCTTAGTAACTGAAAGAGCAGATATGGACTCCACTATTTGCAAAAAGGGAATGGAGGAGATTGGGAGTAGGAGGAAGGAAAGGCAAGCCTTAATTAATAAAGAATAAGTCAGATAGCCTTAATTCCACAATGTGTGTGTGTGTGTGTGTGTGTGTGTGTGTGTGTGTGTGTGTGCCCTCAGGTAAAATCACCGGCCCTTTTGTAATTTGTGTTCCTTCTGTGTGACAATGAGATAAGTGAGGTAAGAAATGAGAGGTGTTTTTTTTTTTTTTTTCTTTTTTAACCTTCTCCCCAAGAGCAGAACAACAACAACAAAATATCAACAATTTGGTCTGGGTCTTTAGCATAAAGACTTTGGAAGGCTGTAAAGAATGAAGGCACCACTTTCTTTTCAGGGTGTGGAAAATAGGGCAACAGCTCACTTCCTTCATTTTTTGGCCATCTTCTCATCAGCCCACATGTACCAGAATGGAAACAGTTCCCTCGACATTGTACTTAACCTCTATCCCTTTTCTAGTTCTGGAACCATAATAAAATTAATTCTGTTTTTGTTCCTGAAATGGATGTGTTAACCTACTCCCCTATTTCTCCACTCACTATACCTATAAGCAACCAAACGAGACAATCTCTCCCTGGCCACTATTTTCCTGTTTATGTTGTCTCCTTTTATTAGATTATAAGCTCCTTGAGTACAGGAATAACCTTAGTTTTTGTACTTATATTTTCAGTGTTCATTACAGTGCTTGACACATAGTAAATACTTAATAAATACTTTTTTCTTCATTCATTCATTCACAATTCAGGAGTTCTATTTCCTCTCTCAGGGCCAAACCCTCCCTGCCACACACCAATATATATACATCCAGAGGAGTGGAAAGAAGGAGGGGAGAGGAAAGAGCCTTCAGAAGTAAGGCTGTGAAAACTCCTCCTTTGATGTGCCCCATAAAAGAAAATCAACAGAGAGATATCCTCATATTATACAAATTTTTCTTGATTTGTAGCAATTAAATCAAGGAATCCAAAACAGAAATACAGAAGACAAGCCTGAGTACAAAAGATTTCAACATTAACGTTTTGAGTGAAGAAGGATGTCAGTTCCAAGCTCTTATTTAATTCCCCACAAAGCGCATAGAAGAAATCTTTCTGGAATCTAAATCTCATTTGTAGCAGCTCTCTCCAACCAACTCAAAAACATTACTCGGTGTGCCCTGCATGAACTCCTACCCCTGCCAAGACCAATGCCCACAAAAAAATGGCCTCAGGCTTTGTGAGAATCTTTCGGAAGCAGCAACAACCAGCTGCCCTCTCAGAGCTGATTTTGGTGAATGTTAGCCGATGTTCACATTGTACAAAACAACTGGGAATAAATACTTATACAAAGCAAATAAGAATAAACCAGTTCAGGAGGAACTGGATTTTCCCCAAAGCTGTTTTTCAAACAAAAGCACTAAAGCATTCACACTTTCTATCAGAGAAAGAGTTCTCTCTACCCCGCTCCCCCACCCCTTTCTGCTTTCAGGAGGCAGAATGGAAATCATAATTCTTCCATTACCTCCCTAATCATCAAGAAAAAGTCATGAAGGAAGAAGAGGAAACTGGACAAATGCACAGCTTAGAGGAGCTGCCAAGAACGTTAAGGTTCAGAACAAGTGTCCAGGCACGATGCAGTTCTGGCAGATCGCTTCCCCTTCATTATTTTGAGAGGCACACATATTTTGAAGGAAATATGATCCTTGTGTTTCAATTTTCCCAGCACATACAGGTCTTGCTTGACATGCACGTACAACTCGGGGAAAAAAAAGAAACTCACGGGAGGAAACTCTCTTGCCAGATGAGGAAAGGGTGCTTGCAGTAGCAAGAAGGCAGTGAGGCACTTTAGAAAGCATTTAACTCCTTGATACCCACAGAACACCACAGTGGAGGAACAATAGTGCCTTACAGCCTGAAAGAAAAACAGAATTTTGTAACTATGAACGTCCTTTGTATTTAGACAAGTCACTTAATTTTTCTTAGCTTCAGTTTCCTCATCTGTAAAATGGGGGTAATAATAACACCTATCTCACAGGATTGTTATGAGGATAAGAGGAGATAACAAGTAGAATATTATCCTGAACACTAATGAGAGATGTTCAAAAGGTAATGGCTGCCTTCTTCTTGATGGACCCTTTCCAAAACCGCAAATGCTTCCCATCTCCTTCTACAAAAGCAGCACTCTTACCCCAAGGCAAAGGGGAAGAGAAAGGGAATCTAAGAATTGTCCCAACTTCCGTAAATACATATTACCATGCACAAGACTTCTCCCCAGTCCACTGACTAGTCCCATAGACAGTATCTGCCCCTTTCAAAATTTGTCCCCAATCTCAGCCAGATACTTATGATCACATCAGGGAGGCCCCCACTCCAAAATGACTCCTGAGTTGATGCAGTCCAAAAGGTTGTGAGCACCTTAAAAGCTCACTGCCCAGTTGTAATCTTGGGGACAATGTCCATTTCTTCTGGGAGTAATACATCGTTTCAAAATTTGGCCCCATTCTCAGTCAGATACTAATCTCTATTTTAGCATTTAATCAGGTGGATCACATCAGAGAGTCTCCCACTCCAAAATGACTCCTGAGTTGAAACAGTCCAAAAGGTTGTGTGCATCTTGAACTCTTACTGCCCAGTTGTAGTTTTCATGTATCTTGGGGACACTACTCAGAGAATCTCAGATTGAGAGGTCATATGGTCCAATCATACTTGAACACTTATCACTTCTATAATATCACTGAGGTCATCTGACCTTAATATTCCAGGAACAGGGAACACACTGACTCCTTATGTACTTGCCTCACTTTTGGACAGTTCAAATAGTTGTGAAGTTTGCATTTATACAATTTTTACCCATTCCTCGACCTGGTTCCCAGTTCTGCCATCTGCAGCTAAGTAAAAGAAGTATTGAATATATATGTATATATATTCAACTCTTAAAATTTTTAAAGACAAACATTCTGTCCTTCTGAGTCTTCTCTTCTCCAAACTAAAGTTCCCTGATTCCTTCAACCATTTTTCATATGACATTTTTTCTGTCCATTCACCATTGTGATTTCCTTTTCTGGACTTGCTCTCATATCAAGGCCATTACTAAAATATGACACATACAAATGACTACAGTATTCAAGATGTAGTATGAGCAGGGTACAGAGCAGTGGGACAATTATCTCTCTTATTCTGCCCATTATGCCACTATTAAGGTAATCTAAGATCTCATTAATTTGGGGTCTGCCTTGTCATCCTCTGAATTCTTTTGGGGTACACCAAAATATTATTTCTGTGACATCCTATCCAAAGCCTTCTCAGCAATTTTTCACACCAAACTTAGAAAGGGAGTGACACTAAATCATTGAGAAGGGAAATAAAGATACCAAGTCTCCTGAGAATATAGGGACTAAATAACTTGTCCAGGCTCACATAGCTAATAAGTATCTGAGAATGGATTTGAACTCAGATCTCTCTTATTCCAAGTCCACTTGTCTTTCCAATGTACACCCAGCATGCCCCTGCCATATCTGGCCCACAATCTGAGGAATTATGCGAGAAAATAATTTGAACTTTAATTCATTTTGACCTGTAATGGATTTGTCTATTTCAATCTCAAAAGATAAGAATCCATCTAGCTCTTGAGTTTCCTTGGCACTCCAAGTTGGCAAAGTTTGCTGGCCATGAGGTTGAAGTTCAGAAATTATCTGAGACCAGTCAAGCAGTCAGCATTTATTAAGCTCCTTGTAGATGCAGGTTCTGTTCAAGGCACTGGGAATACAAGTACAGAAAATGAAACAATACCTACTCAATAAGGAACATTAATTCAAATGAGGAGAAAACAGGTAAAATATTCAAGTATACACAGTATGATTTTAAAAGCGAATAAATATAAATAAATACCGAGTGTTATGGTAGTTTTGTCATTTGCAAATAGATTGTGTGGGAAGAAAGCATTATCATTTAGGAGGTCTGGATGGTTTCCTGTTGGAAATCATGTTTAAACTGTATTTTAAAGTAACAGAAGGACTAGAGAAAGTTGGAGAGACATTTTCATAGCAGATAGGCAGTACAAAGGAATAGAAAAGAGAAATGGGGTATCATGTATTAAGAACAAAGAGAAAGTCATTTTGACAGGAGCTGAGGATGGGGACCAATGTCCACTAAGACTGGAGTGACAAGCTTGGGACAGATTGAATAGAGATTTAAAAGATAAATAAAGGCAGCAAGAGAAAATCATCAGTTAGTCTTTAAAGGCTTACCAGTCAAAATGCATAAAGTTCTGGGCCTAGAGTCAAGAAGTCTTATCTTTCTGAGTTCAAATCCAATCTCAGACACCAGCTGTGTGACTCTGAGCAAGTCACTTAACCCTGTTTGCCTCAGTTTCCTCATCTGTAAAATGAGCTGGAGAAGAAACGGCAAACCACTCCAGAATGTTTGCCAAGAAAACTACAAATGGGGTTACAAAGACTCAGACTTAACTGAAAACGACTGAAAGAAAAAAAGTAACAAACTTTGTCTCCCATCTTTGTGTCTTTGCAATGGCCATTCCCTATTGCTAAAACCTAATTTCTTCTCATTTCAACATCACAGTGTTTTTCTCTCTTTCCCTTTAAGACACACCTCAAGCCCAGTCTTCTAAATGAAGCCTTCCCTAATTTCTCTCATCCTAATCATCCCTTCCTCCCAAACAACCCACATTTTACTATTTTAGATGTAATTTTTTTATTCGATTTAACTATTTACATTTATTTGTATTTATTCTGCTTATATTTATTTGGATTTTAATTATATTTATACTTGCTATTACCCCCCATTATAATATGATCTTCTCAATAGTTTGGATTATTTCTTATATTGTATGTCTGGTTCCTAGAATAATGACTGGCACAAAGGAGTTGCTTAATAAATAAATACTTGTTGATTGACTGATAATGTCTATCTCACTGGGTAGCTGAAAGAATCAAATAAGTTCATATATATATATATGTATATATATACAAATATATGTATATATATAAAGCATTTTATTAATCTGAAAGTTCTATATAAATACATATTATTATCATCATTCATGTTTTGTTGTTGTTTAGTTGTTTCAGTAGTGTCCAATGCTTTGTGACCCTATTTGGGTTTTTTCTTGGCAAAAGATACTGCTTGGTTTGCTATTTCCTTTTCCAGTTCATGCTATTTTCTCAATTTCATCTCAACAGTTTTGTGCAGTACAAGAGAATTAAATTTCTTTATTTCTTTTTTTAAAATTTTCAATAGTATTTTATATTTCAAATACAAGCAAAGATAATTTTCAGCATTGATTTTTGTAAGACTTTGTGTTCTGATTTTTCTATCTCCTTCCCTTCCCTTCCTCCTCCCCAAGACAGCAAGCAATCTAATATAGATTAAATTTGTTCAATTCTTCAAAATATTTTCCTATTTGTCATCTTATGCAAGAGAAGTCAGACCAAAAGGGAAAAAATACAAGAAAAAAGAACAAACAAAAAAATGTGAAAATACTATGTTTTGATCCATATTCAGTCTCCATAGTTCTCTCTCTCGATGCAGATGGCTCTTTCCATCACAATTCTATTGGAATTATCTTGGATCACCACATAGCTAAGAACCAAGTCCATCACAGTTGATCATCACATAATTTTGTTGTTATGTGAACAATGTTCTTTTAGTTCTGTTCACTTGACTTAGTTTCAGTTCATGTAAGTATTTCCAGAATTTTCTGAAATCAGCCTGCACATCATTTCTAATAGAAAAATAATATTCCATAACATTTGTATACCATAACGTATTCAGCTATTCCCCAACTGATGGGCATCCTCTCAATTTCCAGTTCCTTGCCACTACAAAAAGGGTTGCTGCAAACATTTTTGTGCATGTGGGTTCTTTTGCCTCCTTTATAATCTCTTTGGGACCCAGTAGTGAGACTGTTGGATTAAAGGGTATGCACAGTTTGATAGCTCTTTGAGCATAGAAGAAGGACAGTTCTTCAGAGGAGAGCAATCAATATGGTGAATAACCTAGAGGATCAATTGAATGGCTTAGAGGGATGCTTGATCTGGAAAAAAGAAGACTGAAGGAAGACTTGACTGATGACTTCAAGTGTTTGAAGGACTGATCCCTTAAAGAGGTATAAGTCCCCAAATGCTAAAGATAGCACAATGAATAGAAGTGGCAAAAAGCATAGGCTTTATATAATTAGAGCTCTGGAATGAGAGTGGTAATAGGGAATTGGGAAGGAAATAGATTCTTCTTCACTAGGAGTCTTCAAGTAAAGCATTATAACATATATGTTATAGAGAGGGTTCTTACTTAAATAATATTTAAACTAGATGGTCTTTTCCCTTCCAAATCTGACAGTCTGTAATTCTTTGGCTCACCTAAGAAGTCTTTTACCCAGTGACCACATAAGGACTTGTCTAATAGCTAAGTGACCAGTGGACCCTTCTTGGGAAAAGCCAAATGCCAGAATGTTGTCCCTAGGTAACAACTACATGTGGTGTCTCCAATTGTCATGTTAGTGGTTCAGAAATTCAAATCAGTCAGAATTCCCCCATGATTACACCTTTAGGAACATTTGCAGAATTATTATTTTGCAGGTTTTCAGAGTTTTTTTCTTCAGAATTAACTATTGAAATTCCAGACTATATAGTATCTAGTCAGCAATTAGCATCTGCAAAGGACTCTTTTGATGTGTTTCCTCAGCTCCTTATTCAGGCTTTTCCTAACAGAAAAGCCTTATCCCATTGGAGACCTACCACTTGTAGTAAGCAAGTTGGGGTAGGGAAATAAATATAGAAGAAGTTAGAAGGAAAGTTGGAGAGTGAAAACTTAGAACCAAAATAAGAGTTGTAAAACTCTGAACATGGCCAAATTCATCCTCCTCCCCTTTCTGTAACATACTTCTGCCTTGTAACATATTTTGTCTGCTTCTTTAGTAGGGACTAAATACCTCCTTGCTAACAAAGGCACTAACTTCGGTGTAACCTCAGCCTTTCCTGGGAATTATCCCAAGTTCTGGGTCTCTCTCTTCTCCCCTTATAAAGCTCTGGCAAGCTCACAATTTAGAAAAAATAATTCACTCAAAGATGTAAGAAGATTGGAGTCAAAAGCCCAGGTGGAGCACAGTAGAAGAGCCACGAAAACTTTAAGAAGTTGCTAGTAGGAAGCAAAAGCATGAGTCCAAAAGAGAATCTGCCTGAAGAAACAGCAAGTCCAAGGGAGCAGCTAGAAGCAACAATACAGTATGAACCAAATAAGCCATAGTGGAAGACTGAGAGAAGACCAGGATGAGTAAGATAAACACATGGAGAAAGCCAGAACAGAGAAGCCACAAGAAAAGTCACAGGAGAGCTGGACAGAAGTATGAGAGGCTAGATCACTGTGGAATCAAATAATAGTGTAGTTGAGCAATGAGATATATTGGTCACTAGCCATTTTTTGGCACCTGGACTAAGGTGTGATCATGTCTAATCTGATATCTTAAAGGAACCTTTAGTTAGAAGATCAGGATTCTTAAAAATGGGTTGACTTTTAAGGGAAATTTGCATTTTAACAAAGGAAACAAAGTTCTAATATAGTCTCATGTTGTATTCCCTGATTGCCAGGTTCTTTTTACCTTCATACTGGCCTCTGTACCATAGAGTAGAATAATCCCAATTTTAAAATGTCAGAGTTCTCTGTGTCAATTCCCTCCTCCAGAGCAGGTACTGGCATACCTCTTCAAGTTAGATTCCAGATCACAGCAACAAAGAGAATATTACAATAAAATGAGTCATACTAAATTTTTGGTTTCCCAATGCACATAAAAGTTATATTTCTACTATACTGTAGTCTATTAAATGTGCAATAAGATTATGGTTTTTTTTAATGCTACATCCCTTAATTTAAAATACTTTATTACTTTAAAAAAAATGCTAGCCAACATCTGAGCCTTCAGCATTTTGTAACCTTTTTTCTGGTAGAGGATCTTATTAATGGCTGTTGACTGATCAGGGTGGTGGTTGCTGAAGGTTGGGGTGACTTGTGGCAATTGCTTAAAATAAAACAACAATGAAGTTTGCTACATAGACTTGCTTGATGTAAAGTTGTCACAAACCTATTTGAAAAAAATTGTAATATCTGTGCAGCATACTAAAGAAAAGAGCAAAAAAAGGAGCTGTGTCTGTACTTTAGCAAATGTTCATTGAACTGAATTAGAGCTTAATGAATGAAAGATGATCAAGGGATTGTCTCATTTTTTCTTTAATTATGATAACTAGCTTTAAGGTTTGCTAAATGCTTTATAAATATTATCTCATTTGATCCTCACAACAACTCAGAGAGATAGGTGCTATTATCATCTCTATTATAAAGACAGGGAAACAAAGGTTAAGTGACTTTCTCAGGATCACATAGTTAATGAGCTATAATGTCTAAGGACAGATTTGAATCAGAATTAATCTGATTCTAGATCCAGAGCTCTATCCAATGTGCTATCTAGATGCCTTCTTTGTTTACCTTTCAGGACTTAATCTTTTTTTTTCACTGTAATCACTTAATAAGTATTTGTTCCATTGAACTGAATTAAAACCAGTCCCCACTTTCCACTTTACAAATAAAGAAACTGAGGTCATCAAGGTTAAATATAATTTGTCCATATGCAAGCCAACTAGTTAACTAGTCAAGACATAAAGGGGACTAGATCATAACCTTCTTTCTGTTACCTAGATTTGCTATCTGATTTACTAGTTCCTAGATTCAGAAATGGACCTTGGAAGCCCTCAGATCCAAACTCTTCTTATAGATGAGGACTTGAAGCAAAGAGAAGTGATTTACCTAGAGTTCTGTAGCTAATTAATGCCTGAGGTAAAATTGATGTCTTCCTGACTACAAGTTTAGTTGTTTAGTTTTTTATCTTTTTTCAGTCATAGCTGACTCTTCATGGCTCCTTTTAGAGTTTTCCTATCGTTTTCTTCTCCAGCTCATTTAAAGATGACAAAACCGAGACAAACAGTCACACGGCTAATATCTGAGCCAAATTCAAACATGGGTCTTCCTGACTTCAAACCTGTCATTCTAACCACTGTGCAAGCTACAAGAACAGTGTCCTCTGTCAGCAAAGTTTTGGAGAGACATTGATAAGGAAATATGTCCAGAATAGATACACCAGGCTGAGGTAAGAAGCTTATTTGATCTGGAGAAGAGAAGGCTCAGGAGGTCTTGATAGCTCTGCTCAAGTATTTGAAGGGATCTTGTATGAAGGAGGGAACCCTCTTGCTCTGTTTGGCCTCAGATGGCAGAACCAGGAAAAATTATTGAAAGTTACTACAAGGCAAATTAAGACTGTGTTAAGAAAAACTTCCTAAATTTTTCTATTTTTTCTTTCCAACTTCCTTTCCTGTTATTTTTTTTTAACTCCCTAGAGTCATTCAAAAGCATAATGTACCTTATGGTGTACCAATGAGGGTGTCCCCTCATTGGCATTATTCAAAGAGTGGATAGCCACTTGTGCCACAAATTATCAAGAGGGTGCTTTGGGCCAGGGGGCAGGGGGAAAGGATGGAGGAAAATATGGGTTAAAACTACATGGCTGCTGAGTTGCTTTACAACTCTGAAATGGCTTTGTGATTCAATAATTCTCCTGGGTCTCCTCCTCTACAGATTGTTCCAACATTACCAGAATCTCTGCCAGAAAGTAAGCAGGGAAAGAAAGAGGAAGTGAAACCAGAATCAGTTCATTTGACTGCTTGTTAACAGTTATGGCTTAGAAACTGTGGGAAGAGAGGTAACTCTCATTAGTAACTAATGGCTAATAGAAGCTTGAACTAGCCATGACTTCACTTATTTGCTTCCCATTACCATCAACAACCAAGATTTTTCTTTAAAAGGTACTCCCTTTTCCTGATGACTTAGAGTAAATGCCACATAAAGGCTAAGGACTTAATGGAGAGTCATGTTTGAGTCTTAAATGTCTCATGCATTTATTATTACTGTTGAGTCAGTTCAATCATATCAAACTCTTCATAACACCATTTGGGATTTTCTTGGCAAAGACACTAGAGAGATTTTGTCTTTTCCTTCTCCAACTCATTCTACAGATGAGGCAACTGAGGCAAACTGGGCTAAGTGATTTGCCCAGGGTCACAAAGCTATAATTGTCTGAGGATGTATTTGAACTCATAAAAAGATCTTCCTATTTCTACTCTGTGGAATTAGGCCTTTGTGCACTATGACACTACCTAGCCACCCTTATTATTCATAACTCTTCATTAATGTTCACAATAGCTTTGACTTTGCAGTAAGAACTCACATGTGGACTTGATATCTGATGTAGTCACCTAAAATAAGCCATTTAACCTTTCTGTGCTTCCATTTTCCCATCTACAAAATGTCATGTAGCAATCTTGATGGGCCTTATTCTGAGTAGTAAAATGATTAGAAATGATTTTTTTAAAAGCAGCTGGTAAACCTATAAGTTACATCTACATAGGCGGTTCAAAGTAGATATCTCACTAATCATCTATTGAACTAGATCAATGTAAATAGTCTACTGAGAATCATTTTTTAAAAACATTACTGGCTTTTTCTACATATAAGAGAGTTTTTTGCCCCCAAAATCAAGTATCTAAACTGCCTCAAGCCTCCAACAATGTACAAATATAGACTCTTCAAGATGAAATCCATGGGACATCAAAATTGTTTTTATAGTGGAATTTTGTTAAAAAATGATTCATTGGTAGAAACCCCATTTCCTGTCTACAGGAGCTGGAGATAAAACACAGCTGTTCCCAGCATCTCATCAGTAAATCTGAAAGGGCAAAGAAAATCTTTGAACCCAGTAGGGGAAGAAGGGAGGTGTCATACACACTTTGCCCCTCACCCCCTTTCTTCCTTTTAGCCTCCTTGATCATTTGGTGAATTATTTAATTGTGTTGGGTACTTTGGAAGTTTAGGAGGTTTTTGTTTAAGTGACTGATGTTTGCAGTGTGAAAAATGACAACTTGAAGGTTAATTACTACTAGATGGGGTAGGTGAGGGGGAATGCTTCCTTCAAGGGTTAGATAAGGTTTCTACCCTATATTGACAAAAACAGGGAGCGGAGGGAAAAAGGGGATGGAATCAAATGTACTTTCTTACCTTAGACCACATTCTTTAGCTATCTCATGTTCTGGGCCCAAAAAGCTATTAGGAGCCAGGGGATAGATAAAGGTCTCTCATGAAGCATAAGTCTATGCAGAAGAAGCAGAGGAAGATGAAAATGGTGTCAAAGAATCTTGCCCAATAACACTGAAAGACATATACTACTTCTTGACCAGTGTCATCACT
This sequence comes from Antechinus stuartii, assembly GCA_016696395.1. NCBI lineage: Eukaryota > Metazoa > Chordata > Mammalia > Dasyuromorphia > Dasyuridae > Antechinus > Antechinus stuartii. The sequence goes on from MU174354.1 coordinate 39,595,506, forward strand.
TCTCTGTCCAATAGAAACCCAGTCCCATACAGTATAATATAATAACAGCTAACATTCATGTAAATGTTAGGTACTACTTACTACATGCCTTATTTGATCCTCACAACAATTCTGGGATAGAGGTGCTATTTTAAAATATTTTTTTAAAAATACATTTTAAAAATGAGGAAACTAAGGCAAACAGACTTAGTGACTCTCTCAGGGTCACAAAGCTCCTAAATGTCTGAGGCTAGATTTAAATTCAAGTTTTCCTGATTTCAGGCCTATCTGCTACACCATTATAAAGTTCAAACTTGCTTGCTCACTTACACTTTACTAGTAAATAATTTTTATAGAAAGTAGTAGGTACTAGGACTAAATTGGCAGTGTGGTCTAAGGCAGTAATAGGTTAGTCTTCATATTTGCAAGACATGACTGAAGTCTTGGCTCTGAAACTAGCTGTGTGATAATAGGCATATCACTTCATTTCTCAGGTTCTGTGGCAAGTCTATAAGACTATAAATTACAGACAAGCTGCCCCAGGATGTCAGAGAGAGTTTCTACACCTGAAGTTCTCCATATTAATGAAATCAGTGGAATCAGTAAATCAGTCCCTCCTTCTCTCCCTCCCACAGCTCCCTCCATTTTTGAGTGGTGACTTTATAAAGTCAAAATATACAGGACTTTTTAAGGAAATTGAATTTATTACTAACTCCTTTTAAAGCAATTTTTAAAGTTGGGGACTACAGAGAACAAACATGCCAGTTCCTCTCTGTGGAGACCACTATTTAAATATATATATATATATGTATGTATATATATATATATATACATACATATATATATATATATATATACATAAATATATATATATATATGTATGTGTGTGTGTATATACATAATATATATATACATATATATATATATATGGAATGTTCAACTTGGTCCAAATGCCTTAGGAGATAGAGAAATTTGTTTATAAAGGTGCTGGATAATATGCTCTAGTTGTAGGAACTTTCTCTTGGAACACTGTTCAAGTTGAAAACAGATCTGGGGAGGGAAAAGTATTCTAGGAAACACTGAATTAATTTAGTCAGTCAATGAGTATTAATTAAGTACTTACTGTGTGCCAGACACTGTGTTAAGAACTAAGTACACAAAAAAAGACAAAAACAGAAGCTCAGTCCTAAGGGAAAAAATGAGAAATGCTTAGAGAAACATTTATCAAAAATCCTTTCTTAGAGAGCAAAGAACATATTCAAGTCAAAAACATGAAAAATCCTGAAAAGCACTGCACACATAATTTGATTTCCAGTATACTTAGGTTATTATTACTGAAACTTTGATGTCTTCTAGACTTCTAGATCTTTCCTTTTAATTTCAGAAATGAACACATGGACCTTTTATTTTATGTAAAAGGATTATTTGAAATTGTTCATATTGGTATGTGGTTCTGCCTTCCCTCCTGCCTTTTTTACTTTAATGTAGATTTGAGAGAAAATGAACTGATTATATAATGATATATGGAGAGGGAGAGGGAAATATAACAATAAAGGAAAATGAAATAGAAAATAATATTCAATAGAGAAATTTTACTTCTAATTTTTTTGTTTATTGTTTCTTAAATTTCAGTAACCTCCTTGAGGAGGGACAGAGTTCTTTTCTTCTTTAGGATTTGTAATGGTGAAAGTACAAATGGAGAACAGAAGGCTTAAATACTAAAAGTACTTTAATAACTGTCTTTTCATTCATAAAAGAGAATGGGAAATTGGGCATCAGAGTGGGAAAAGATTGACTAAACTTCCTCAGATAAGGCACACCAGACCTGGGGCCACAAGGTACCAGCACACTCCTGGTGAGTACAGAAACAATGAGACAGAGAATCCCTCCATTGAAAACTGAGCCAAAATGAACCTAACTTCAAGCAGGAGACATAAAGGTTGGACCAAAAAAAGGCATGAGTAACTATGTATAAGTAATTTGGGTGTAGCTGTAGGAATTAATGAAAAAAAGTTGCCAGTTCCACCCTACAATCCTAGTATTGCTAAATAAAGTATCACAGTAATTTGATTCACCCTGGCAGCAGCAGGCAAGGACATGATGAGAGTTGAAAGGAATTTGCTCACTTTTAACCCCCATCTCCAAAAAAAAATATCCAGAAGTCCTGGAGAGTCCCTACTGAGACTAAAATTACAGTGAAAAAGATAAATTTGACCAGAGGGATTCTTGATGTGCTGGCTGTGTATGTTATGGACATGACTCACAAAAGAGCTGAAATAGCCTTGAGGCTATGGGCTGACTCACCAAAGACTTGTAGAACACTTCTGAGGTTGAGTAAAGAAGGGAAAGGGAGAGGGAAAGCTACCTAGAGGTTTTAATTCAGCAGAGAAACAACAGATGGCAGTAGCAGGTCAGCAGATAAACAACCTGAAAGCAATTCAGAAAAGAGTCTTAGATGGTAGATAGTGGATGAGAGCTTAGTGGAAGAAGCAGCTCAATAGATAGCATCACAGGCTCTGCCTGGAAGCAGCAAGAAATCCTAGAAGTGTAAAGTATTGGGGAGAAACTATGAATATTTTCTCTTCCAAATGCAGCATGGGAATCTGGAGGAGAATGTGTCCTTGTATATATGGAGGAATGCTTTGTCTTGTTTTTCCACTTTATTGATTTACTACAAGTGATGAATTCATAAGTAAAATCTGGTTTGGTCTACAAGAGAATGAATGAGATTAAAATTCATGTCACAAGTTTTGTGTAGCTACTGTTCCATAACTTGAACTTGGCTATAGTTTTTCAGAATACTACAATTAGAATCCAAAGTACATATAAGAAATTATATGTAGAACTTAGAAAAAAATCTCAAGTATTTTCTTTTTTCTTTTAATATTTTTATTCACCCCAGTTATATGCAAAGCAATGTTTTTACATTTCTAGGACTTAGAGAAAATTTTCTCACAGTATTTTCTCTTTTTTCTCTTTTAATATTTTTATTTTTCCCAATTACATGCAAAACAATTTTTTTACTTTGTTTTTAAAATTTTGAGTTCTAGATTCTCCTTCTTCCTTCCTAAACCTTCTCCACTGAGAAGGCCCATGTGAAGGTGTGCAAAACATTTTCATAAAAGTCATGTTGCAAAAGAACATAGATCTCCCTTTACTCTGAAAAAAAAGTAAACACACACACATACATGCATATATATATATATATATATATATTTCAGTCTGTATTCAGATACAATTAGTTCTTTTTCAGGGAATGAATAGCATTTTTCATTATGAGTCCTTCAGAGTAGTCTTGAATTATTATATTGCTGAGAGTAGAAAAATTTCACAGCTGATCATCCCACAACTTTGCTATTACTATGTTCACAATGCACTTCACGTTGCTTGAGTTCATGGAAGACTTTCTAGGTTTTTCTGATAGCAACCTCTCAGAATATTTTCAAAAATTATCCAGTTACGCTGGCTCAGAGTAGTCCTCAAAAGAACTAAGTGTAGTATACTCAAATTTTCTACTAAATTGAGAGTCCCCCAGAGAATAATTAGTTATTTGTCCACTAGCCAGTGAGGGAATATGCATTTTTTTCCACTTTTAAGGTAGAAAGTAACAGGTATAAGGTTAAGATCCATCAGAATAAAGGTTAATGATGTTTTGGAACTATAAAAACTTGATTACCTTGGTTTGTGAAAAATATCCCATCCAGGATGCTGTGATTTAATCTAAATTCAAGGACCAGCAAAAATGTTTTCAAAAATATCACCTTAATCAAATACAACTTTAAAACAAATACACTTAATTTTATATACTTTTTTTTTAAAAAAAGGATGATTTAGGATTTTATATGTAATCTTTTTTCACTGTTCTTTTTTGTATATGGAAATGTTCATGTTTGCTGATGTTTGTAAAAAAAAAAATTTTTTTTAAAAATATTACCCATCAAAGGAGCGTGATATTTATAAGGAAAACTGTCTCACAATCACCTACTGCTAGGCCATCTACTACGCATTAAACAAAGGAGTTTTCACTTCTTTCTAAGTTTTTCCCTCCTTTTCTAATGAAATGCTATAATTAACTCTCTACTGCCTGTATGCAATACTAGGTTGCTGGAAACACAGTAAAGACCATTTTTTCCCCAAAGCCTCCAGTTTATTTTTCTGAGAACCTAAATCTTCAATATATCCTAGAGAGGTAAATGCTGTGAGGGACTAATTAAACACTGTAATTATCCATGAGCTATAGCCCAGGAGAAGAGAGAGAACCTAACACATGACTGATTGTAATATCAGGTAAATACTCCAGACGTGTGACTGGTAAAATGCAAAATATTCTATTCATTTAATATTCTTGATGAATAGTGAATTAGTCTAATCACATTAGCTATTCTATTCATTTATTAGCTGAGAGTGATTAGAAGTGAATAGCTAGGGAAAAAACCCTCTCAAGTTGCAAAAATTAAACTTCTATAGTTTTATTATGTTTATTTTCAACTGAAGGTAATTGTCTGTTGCTTTTTCTGAGATGAGCCTTCACCCCTCCCTGTCTCCCTTCCTTAAGAAACTCATGGCTAAGTACATGTAAAGAGGGAACAGATGAGACATTTACAGAGATGAAATGTTGACTCTGAAATTTGATTATTCTCCACATCCGGATCAAAGAATATGAAAGAAAAATGGTGGAGCTTCCATAGACAGTCACATTATCCTTTAAAGAGATCTTTGTAGAAAGCACTTCTGCATTCTTTTTTTTTTTTTCCTGGGATCACCAACTGGTCATAAAAGGCTTATTTGCTGATGATGATGTAGCCACCTTCAAGGTTTCCTGCTGGCATATCGGTGGTTGGGCCAGAAACACAAAGCACCAACAGCAGCTTCAGGTGCTCTCATCCCACAGATGGTAAGGGGATCAGACAATAGAGCAGAAAAAGATTAAAAGGAACCCTTTATTGGCTCAGGGTTTAGGATGCTGTTGCATTACCCACAACATGTCCAGGTTGCAGTCCCAGGATAAAGAGTAGCACTTGCACTTGTGGCCAGAGGGGATCAGAGGCCCTAACCATAGTCCCAGGACATAGAAGAGCACTTGTGGCTCCTCACAAGAGAGTTGGAATCCTGTTCTCAGCTTCAAGGCAGGAAAGAGAACTAGTACTTGTGACCACAGAAAAGTAAGAGACCTGGTCACAGTTCCAGGGCTAAGAGGAAGCAAATTAGCAATTATGGCTAATGTGAACAAGATCTCTTCTTAGGTAAAGATCATATCACAGTTCAAGAGAGAAGTGACCACAGTTCTTCTTAGATCATACTATTTTGACAGCACCGAAAACTTGCAGACCCCTAGAAATAGTTCTGAAAACAGCAGCATGTAAAACCTGAAGCTTGAGATGGTACCCCTTCTACCCAGAATCCAACTTCAATATAAAATAAAAAGATAAGAAATAGGTTAGCAAAATGAGCAAACAAAAATATATATATACTGATCAGAAAAAGTTGTGGCAGAGAAGATCAAAACACCAATTCAGAAGATAATGATGTCAAAAATTTACAATTATAAGTAAAACCTCAAAGAAAAATGTGACTTGGACACATTCCCAACAAGAAATAATTAAAGAATTCAAACAATTTTTTAAAAATCAAATTAGAGAGGTAGAGGAAAAGGTGGGAAAAGAAATAAAAGTGTTTCAAGAAAACTATGAAAAGACAGTCAACAGTTTGGTAAAAGAGGCACAAAAAACACTAAGAAAACAACACTGTAAAAAGCAGAATTGGTCAAGTGGAAAAAAAGATACAAAAGTTCACTGAAGAATATAATTCCTTAGAAATTAGACTTGGGCAAGTGGAAGCTAATGACTCCATGAGACTTTAAAACAGAACAAAATGTGAAATACTTCATTGGAAAACAAAAAAACAACTACATGGAAAATAAATTTAGGGGAGATAATTTAAGAATTATTTATTATCTGAAAGCCGTGATTTCAAAAAAAAGAAAAAAACAACTTAGACATCATACTTTCAAGAAATTATAAGGAAAACTACCTTAATATCCTAGAACCAGAGAGTAAAATAGAAATGGAAAGAATACACTGATGACCTCCTGAAAGAAAACCCAAAATGAAAATTCCCAAGAATATTATAGACAAATTCTAGAGCATCCAGGTCAAGTAGAAAATATTGCAAGCATCCAGAAAGAAACAATTCAGATATTGTGGAATCATAATCTGAATCATGCAAGATTTAGAAGCTTCCACATTAAAAGAATCAAGGGCTTAGAATATGATAGCCTGAAAAGCAAAAGAGCTAGGATTACAACCAAGAATTGCCTACTCAGCAAAACTGAGAATAATCTTTCAGAATAAAATTTGATACTTAATGAAATAAAGGACATTTAAAACTTCTTGATAAAAAGGCTAGAATTAAGTCAAAAATTTGACATTCAAATGCAAGACTCAAGAAAACGTAAAAAAGTAAGCATGCAAGGAAAATCATAAGAGATTCAATACAGTTAAACTATTTACATTCCTTATACTTATAGGAAGATGATACTTATAACTCCTAAGAAGCGAATTATTATCAGGATAGCTAAATGTAGTATGTATTGACAAAGAGCATGGGTATGAGTTGATTATGATGGCATGGTTTAAAAATAACAAAATTAATGGCTGAGAAAGGGGGATATACTAGAAGAAGGAGAAAGGATGAAATAAGATGGAGAAAATTATCTTGTATAAAATAGGCATAAAAGAAAGAGCTTTTACAGTGGAAGGAAGAATGGAAGGAGGTAGAAGGCTGCAAGCAACATTTGTACATTGGAATTGGACTCAAAGAGAATAATACACATTTGTTTGGATATAGAAATCTATCTTACACAATAGGGAAATAGAAGGAGAAATGGATAGTGAAAGGAAAGTGTGGTGCTGATAGAAGGGAGGGTGGGTGAAGGGTATAGTGGTTAAAAGTAAAACAGATTCTTGAGGAAGGACAGGGTAAAATGAGAAAGAGAGAAAGATAAACAGGGAAAAAATAGAATAGATGGAAATGACCAGTAAGTAATGATACTCTGAATGTGAATGGAATGAACTCAATCACAAAATAAAAGCAACTAGCAGAATGGATTAAAAACCAGAATCCAAAAATATTTACAAGAAAGATACTTGAAACTGACACATAGATTAAAAATAAGGTAGTAAGAGCAGAACCTATTATGTTTCCACTGAGGTAAAAAAAAAAAAGATGGGGGTCAGGGGAAGCAATCATTACCTCAGAGAAAGCAAAAGCAAAAATAGACTTAATTAAAAGATATAATCAAAAAAGAGAAAAATAATTTAGACATAAAGAATGATATATAAGAAAATTAGCAGAGCATAGAAAATTTCACTTGTCAGATCAATGTATAAGGGAATAATTTATGAATAAACAAAAGAGAGAAAACATTACAGGATATAAAATAGATAATTTTGGTTACATTAAGTTAAAAAATAAAATCAATGCTAGTAAAAAGAAAAGCATTTTCAACAGAACAGCAAATTAAGGTCTGATTGTCTAGATTTGAAAATAGGCTAATAATGCAGATTAAATTTAAAAGTGAAAAAGAAATAATTATGACTCATTTTTTTTTAAATGCTTCAAATCATAACTGAGGTTTTACTTTGTACCCACCAACCAGGTAAAGATGATAAAAGGTAGAAGTAATCAATGATGCAAGAAATGAAGAAAGTGAATACACTTTTGCTAGAATTGCAAATCGGCTCAACTGAACTTCAAAACAATTTGGAATTATTTGAGAAAAATCACTAAACTGTTCATAAATTTTACTAAACAATCCCACTACTAGGTAAAGGAAGTAAAGACAGAAAGAAAAGTCCTATAGAGACCAAAATATTTATATTGACACTATCTATGGTAGCAAAAATTTGGGATCAAAATGCATGCTCATCAATCAGACAATGACTAAATAAATTATGGCACACATACGTAATCTAGGGCTTTAGTCTGGGCAATGGTATAAGATTCTCTACATTGATGCAGAAAATGATTACTAAGTTGGTGAGACCTTAGGAAAGAAGAATTATCCTTCTGGTTTCCATCTTTGAAAGAGGACATACATCATTCTGGGCTCTCACCAACCCATTGCAGAAATGGAGTCATGAGTAATCACTGTCTTCAATAAGGAAGAAAGTCTTAAGGCAATGTCTAGGCTTGTACACCCAACTAAAATGTAATAAATTATTGCATCATAAAAAAACCACAAAATGAGGAGTTCAGTGAAAAATAGGGAGCCAGATATGGAGTAAAGAATAAACTAAAATTTATTTAATAAGAAGCCTTTCTTTGCATCCCCAGAATTTCACACAGTTCCTGGTACATGGTGACTACTTAAATACTTTTTGACTGACTGCAATAATGTAAACAAAAACAACACTAATAGCAGCTGAATACAGATTAAATGTTTTGATCTATCTTGGTTACAGAGGACAGATGACAAAATACACCTCTTGGTAGAGTGGTAGTGTTCTGTTGGTGCAGAATATTATGCATACTGTCACTTGCATTTATTATACTGATTGGTTTCTTTTAGTGGTTTGGTTTGGTTTGGTTTTATTTTATAATAAAAGGTTCTATGTGGGGGTTGAAGGAAGTATACTGAAAAATGTCAATAATAAAAAAAAAGCATTAATAAAACATTTTTTTTAATGTTCCTAGAGATTTTAAATGATTCTTGCTACAAAATAGTTCTTTTGGCCTACTCTAATTCCCTCTTGTTACAACTCTGGCCCATCTTTCTGCCAATGTTCTTGACAAATAGATAATCTTCAATGTGACAGTTTCTCCCATAGGGATAAATAAAAAGGGCTTTTTTAGTTATGATCAGAGGAAGAATAAGGAAGAGATATCCTAAGTTCATCCTTTGGAGAAGAAATAAAGTTAATGGATGACCAACAGAAAGTAGAACTCCTCAGTATATGAAGTAGCAAGAACAATGGATCAGAAGTCAGAAGATCTGGGTTATTGTCCTGCCTCTGACTTTAATGAACTACAAAACATTGGTCATGTCTCCTTTTGTTTCCAGGTCTCTGCTTTTTTTTTTTTTTTTTTTTTTTTTTTTAATCTGGAAAATGAGAGACTGAACAAGATTTAAGGACTGGTCTGTGAAATCTTTTTAAAATCACAAAACATCCTCATTTGAAGGAATTTCAGAGGACTTCTATTCTAATCCCTATCTGAAAATGAACTTCAGAGGACTTCTATTCTAATCCCTACCTGCATAGGGCTATCTTCTACAACCTTGACAATATGAGTTTTGTCACACCCCAGTTCTTCGAGGGCAGGCACAGAATCTCTTGATAAGTCATAGATATAAAGCTGGAAAGGACTAGTCCAAATATCTAGTCCAGCTTCCCCATTTTATAGATGAGGAAATGAAGGTCCACAGAATTCAAATTATCTACTCAAGGTGATGCAAATAGTAAGTGACAGAATGAAGCCTCAAGCACAGATGCTCTAGTTGTCCATATTCTCTTTTCTTTCCCATCTTTATCTCTTGGTGAAACAATCAAATTGTGTCCACTTCTCTTGAATCTTTTTGGTTCTTGATCCCAGATCTTGCCCTACCATATCCCAGCCTCGGATTACTCCTAATATTGGCTACCTTTACTCCTATGCACATGATACTGAACACATGCTGTTCATGGAGAAAAATCATGAAACAGTGCTCCCTGGGCCTACTATAAATTTAGTTTACATAATCTCAGCTGAAGCAAGTAAGTGATGTAGTGGATAGAGCACCAGCAGTAGAGTCAGGACCTGAGATACTTATGAACCTCAGATAAAAGCTGTGCCAGTTAATCCTGATTGACTCTGTTTCCTCATTGGTAAAATGAGAAAGAAATGGCAAACCATTCATGAAAATCGGACATGGTTGAAAACAACTGAATAACAATAAAACAACTAACATGTCAGATACTGTCCCAGATAACAATATTACAAAGACAAAAAAGAAACTGCCCCTGCCCTTGAAGAGCTAACATTTTATCAAGAATGAAAATACATACAAAGATAAGTACATAAAAATTCCATGAAATCTGAATACAAGGAAAGTCAGGAGGGGAAGGAAATCTTTGGAAGACAAGGAAAGTCTTTCTGGGAGTAGTATTTGAGCTTCCTTGAAGGAAAACAGGGCTTTTTAGAGGCAAAAGGCTAAGAAAGTATGCATTCCACATACAGGGCCCCAATACCATGCCAGGTGCTGTAGAATTCAAAATCCATGTAAGACATGTTCATTGTGGTTAATGAGCTGGAGGTCACATTGAAGAGATAATATATCAACTATAAGTTATCAGAGGAAAGAATAAGTAAGGTTTCTGAGCAACTCCGGTTTCCAGTTTCCATATTTATTCTGAGAGCCCAAGATCAGCCATTCCACATTGGATCTACTTCCTGCCTTTCTCTTAAATAGGAATCACAAGGGAAGCAAAAAGAAAGGGCTGCTGTTGACACTGCAGTTGTACTGTTTGGGGTGGTTTTTCAAGGTTTTAATTCATTGTAATTAATTTTTATTGCATGGAGGCTGATGGCTGGTATAGTGAAAGGCAGTAATTTCCCAAGTCAAAATAACAAATAAGTAAATAGAAATAGTCCTGAACTTTGCACAAGGGGAGATACCAATTCTAGGTCACACCCCTCTATGGGAAACCCAGTGCCAAGGGCTCTACCTACCTAGGAAAGGAAGCCCAGGGAAATCCAAAGGGCAGCCATGGTTTTCAGTTCCTCCTTCCCACCAGATATTCAGGAAACCAATTTGTTTTCTGATGTCTTCTCTTTGCTTTCCCCCGCCCCTCCACCACACACTCATACACACACACCTCATTTTTCTAGCTTTTTTATTTTAGTCAGCATGGAAGGTAGGGATTTTAAAAGAACTAAACCTTGGGTGTCCAAGCAGCACCCCAGTAAGAATAAGGGACCCCCGACACTGAATTGGGAAGGAGAAAACCCTCATTGGTTGGTCTGCTGGGAAACAATGAGATCTGTGCACCGAGAGTCCTTTGTTCAGCTCCACACTTACAGCCCTGGCAAGCCCACCGTGCTGGAGCGTGTGCTGGGTATTAAGTCTCATTTCAAAGATGTTTGTGTGACTCCGCAGCAGAATGACATGGGAGCCGAGCTGGATGCTGGGATTGGGAGGGAGGTTGGCTCGCAGGGGTGGTTTGCTTTGAGCCTTGTTCATCTGTATAAATCGGAAAGAACTGAGCTGAAAACCGAAGGCCTTGGGCATTCGGGGCTATTTTCTGACAAAGTCCACCCCCCTCTCTCCTACCCAAAAGGGGACTGGGGAGAAAAAGGAGATTAAAACTTTCACAGCCAGGAAACTCCGAGATGGGGCTATAGGAGAGCCCTGAGTAATGACTAGTGTTAAGTTTCTCCTGGAAGACTCATTTATCTGGGTGCCAATGGGTGATCCCTGCTTCCTAAGCTTGAAAATTTAGATTTATTGGGTGCCAGAAATTGGACTGGCCACCATTTAATAGGCCCGGACACCATGAAGGTGAGGGCGATAAGGGGGAAAAAAGTCAAAAGAGCAAAATGGATGGTGTCGTGGCCTGGGATGGTAAAGCAGTTGTTAATAAAAACAGAAATCCGATTAGTGCCATCAAATGTTGGCTGGAGCAGGTGGGAAATCCAAGACTCTGGAGAAACTGGTGGTTAAGAAAAGAATAGAGATCAGATAATCCACGGAAGAGAAAGATGGCGCAGGTTAAACAATTAGTCTCTGAACTTTGATGTGGAGAAAGAGACAGAGGCCTGAGGTCTGGACTAAGATAGATGTGCTGTGACAGGAGGCAGGTAGATGGATGAAAAGCCATTTGCTGACTTAAAACAACAACAATAATAACAATCACAACCACAACATATATCTTTCATTCTTTTGCTCCCTCTAAAAGAGACTTGTGGAATATAGATTTGCATGGAGAGGCTCTGGAATACCTAAAGAGTCTGTAAAATCTCCAATGCAAAGGGGCACATTTCACTTGGAAGCATGGTAATGTGGAGTTGAGGAAAGATGGCACTATAGTGCCCTCATCCTGGCCCCACATAGATACACTTGTACTCCTGATCCCTCTGGTGGATGTGAGGAAGCAAGACCATTACCTTCCTGGTGACTCAGTTTTTTCATATTTCACCATTCATACTTAACTATTTCCTCCTCAAGGTAGAGAGGGGGAGACAGAGTGTAGAGAGAAAGAAAATTACTAGAAATCTGAGACATCTGTACAAAAGGCTATAGTCCCCTTTGGCTACAAAGTCAACCTGCATCTGTTTTCCCACACAGGAGTGAGTAAATGCTTTTGTTCACTCAAGGAAATTTTTAAATGTGTTTTGCTGTTGTTGTTCAGTTGTTTAAGCAATGTCCAACTCTTCATGACCCCCATTTGGGATTTTCTTGACAAAGATTCTGGAGTGGTTTGCTATTTCCTTCTCCAAATAATTTTACAGATGAGGAACTAAGGCAAGAAGGGTTAAGGGATTGCCCAAGGTCACTAAGCTAATAAGTGTCTGAGGTCAGATTTGTATTCAGAAATATGAGTCTTCTTGACTCCAGGCCTAGAGCTTTATCCACTGAACCCCCCAAGAAACACTTACTGTACTCACCATGTATTTATACATGCATTGACAGCTAAGTTGGGGCTACAAAGTGCCAGCTGGCCTGATGAAGTTCCCAAATTTCAATCAAAATTCCAGATGTTATTACTGGACATTGGATATTTCCATTTTGATCCAAGTGTCACTTAGAGAGAGTTGCCCAGATACATCTCTTGCAAATAAATGCAAATATTTACCCTCCCAGAATTGCTTCTCTTAGAGATGTAGACACCTATCCATAGTCAAAGATTTTTAAGTGATGGGCATGAGTCAGCATGAATCATCATTTGCCCCTGAGAATATAACAAAGGTAAGGCTTTAATCCTTATCTCCCTCTGACTCTACTCCCACATATACACCCAATTCCATGCTTGAGGCTGATAGACTATGATTGAGACTTTCAAAAAAAAAATCACCTTGTAAGCTAAAATAAATATTTTACAAATTTGAAACCTGCAGAAAACAAGACTTCGGGAGCTTAAGTTACTTGCCCATTGGGCAATAATATCTGAACCCAAATCTTCCTGATCCCAATCCAGCACTTACTCAGTAAGCCACCTACCTTTTGATATTTACCCAAGAATCTGAACACAGATCTTCCCCCTCCAAACCCAGTGTTCTTGTCACTATGCTAATGAGGCAACATGATATATATGTAGTTATATAAGAATCACAAACATCAAGATACAAAGATCAATCAATACAGGATTGATTCTTTTGGTAAACAGTTATTGTTGTGAGTCATTTCAATTGTGGACCATTTTTCATGGGCGCATTTGAGGTTTCCTTGGCAGAGATACTGGAATGGTTTGCCACTACCTTCTTTAGCTCATATTACAGTTGAGCCAAACAGGGTTATATGGCTTACCTGGGACTGCATAACTAGTAAGTGTCTGAGACCACTGGATTTGAATTTGGGAAGATGAGTCTTTCTGATTCTAGAGTTGGCTCTCTGTGCACTATGGCACCCCTTAGCTGCCCATCATTTGTTAATAGCCCTCTATGCACAAAACACCATAGAGTATCTGTTGCCCTTTCTGTAACATCCTTTCTCCATTTGCTAACTGTAGAAGGGCCAATGACTTCATAGGTTTTTCCCCACATCTCTTATCAAGCTCTTCATTCACATCCACATGCTTGAGATATTTATGACTTAACAATATCTTCCAACTCCCTCATTTTTCATCTGAGAAAGCTGAGATCCAGAGAGAAGTGACTTGTTCAGAATTAGACAATAACCAGGAGAAAAGGGATTGATTCTAGCTCCTCCAACTCCAATACAATGCTTTCACAGCTGGTAGGTGGTACAGTGGGCAGAGCTCTGGGCCCGAAGTCAGGAAACCCAAGTTTGAATCCAGTGTCGGATACTTTTTAGAGCTTTGATCTTGGTAAATCACTCTGTCATAAAATGTGTCACGATGCTGTAAGCCTCAAATGAGATATTCGTAAAGCACTTAGCACACTAACTGTCATACAGCAGGTGCTTAATAATGTGTGTTTCCTTCTCATCCCCTTAAAAGCATAAAGCTTAAGCAAGTAAAATTTTAGACATGTTGAGCTAAGGGAAGGAGAATTTTCAGACCAGGGGTTTTTCCTAGGGTCCTAGTGAAAAGAATATCGGAGAAAATCAGAGAGCACTCAGTATTCTGATAGCTTTGTTACCCAAGTCTAAATCATAATACCTGTGTCCTACCTCCCTTCACAGGGCTGATGTGAGGATTCAATGACATAATGCCTGGGAAGCCCTTGAGAGAACTGTATGGCGGATGACAAGTGGAATTTGCCATGGAGTGAGCGTTGCAAGACGATACCTGATATCTGCATCCTTATTACCTAGACCATATGGATGCTGTGCATTCTGAACCCCTTAAACCGGTCTTAAAGATTCCCCTACAGGTCTCCCTCAGCCATAGCACAGAGCAGATGTAAAGTGCAGTCTTGGAAGGATTCCAGTCCTTTTCAAGATTCTGATTGCTCAATATTTCCTGCACGAAGCAAGATGCTCTGGCCTGGCATCAGGCCAGCTGCACGGAGCCCTCACTCCCAAAGCAGCCCAGTGCTTGCCAACAAGGGGCCCGGGGGTAGCCAGGGCTCCTGGGGCCTTCCCAGCTTCAGCGAGCCCGTGTTGCACAAGGGCGTTTCTGCAGACCCTGAGACAAAGCCTCCGCAGCCGCCTGCCTCTGCGGCAGCAGCAGCAGCGTGAGCACACAGATGGGGACACACGCCCCCACAGCCAACACCACGCTTTTCCTGCTCATCTGCTCCCCCTGGAGCACCAGCATGGCAAAGGGAGCGCAGGAACTCAGACCCAGTCTCTCTCTATTCCCCTGTGTGGCTGAGGAAATGTCCCCGAAGGGGGTCTGCCCAAAGGGCCCAGTCACCCTGAGATGGCATGTGGGAGATGCTGCACAGAACGAGATACTGGGAGAAGGGAATCATGGCTGGCGGCCTCAGAGAAGTCCACCTCAGACTTGGGGGATTTTAGGTCCTGCCTTGGATACAACTCCTTCACCTCAGCTCCTCAGTGCTGGAGTCTCTTCCTCTTTAAGGTTCCCACTGATGGAGCTGGAATTCTTATCCTTTTCCAAGTGTTGCTCCCCAGACTGACATTAGGGATCACCTGGGAGCACTTACATGGCACTCATCCTCTCCTAGCTTTTAATTTATTTACATAATCACTTGCCCGGATCTGAATATATCATGGATCACACTGTACCCTCATGCATCGAGACTGGAAATAAGATTGCTGTTTTTCATTTGAAAGGCCTCCAGTCTTTTTTTTCTGCATCCTTTTTCTTCATCTTCACTAGTGCTCAACCTTCTTCCTACGTTTGGAGATTATATAATAGAAAAATAACACTAGTCACTGACACATATAGCACTTTACATACATTATCTCATTTAACTCTCAATTCTGTGAGGTAGGTGCTATAATTATCTCCATTTTACAGATGAGGAAGCTGGGGTTCAGTGAGGTGAATGACTTGCACAGGTTCATATGGTTAGTAATTCCTATTTACTTAGGAATTACTGCCCAACCTGCCCAAGACCCCCTGCCATCTTGCCATCTGCTTTAGATTAAAAACCATACCTTGTGGGACTTAACCCTTATAGCTCTGGAACTACTGCCCTGGCATTGCCCTGATTTCTGAGAGCCTCATATAGCCCATAATAGCTAAATGATCACTTCACTTCATAGTCCCACAAAATTAATGTCTGCTACCCCTCTGAAACTTTTATATCTTTCCCTACCCCCAGCATTTCTAACCTCACTTTCTTTTTTAATATTTTATTCCACCCAATTATATGTAAAAGCAATTTTTAACATTCTTTTTTTAAATTTTGAGTTTCAGTTGTATCCCTTCCTCCCTTGCTTCCCCCTTCCACAAGACAATAAGCAATCTGATAAAGATTATACATGTGCAAACATTTACATATTTATCATTGTGGAAAAAGACTCAAAGAAAGAGGAAAGATTGAAAAAAGGAAAGAAGGGAGAGAGGAAAGATGGAAGGAAGGAAGGAAGGAAGGAAGGAAGGAAGGAAGGAAGGAAGGAAAGACATTGAAAAATAGTCTATTTCAACCTGTGTTTAGACAATATTAGTTCTTGCTTGGAGGTAGATACCATTTGTCATATATATATATAATATATATGTCTTATCAAGTTTTTTCTAAAATCATCCTGTTTGTCATTTCTTATAGCACAATTGTATAGTATAGCCATTCCCCAATTGAAGGGCATTCTCTCAATTTCCAATTCTTTACCACCTCAAAAAGAGTTGCTGTAAATATTTTTGTACAAATGTATCTTTTTTCCCTTTTAAATTTTTTTTGACTTCCCCCACTTTGTTGCTCTAGAACTACAGTCAAATTATTGCTCCATTGATATAAAATATCATAAAATATGATATACTCTACACCTTCATGATTCCATTCACCATTTCTTTTTTTATTAAAACTTTTTATTTTTCAAAACATATACATAAACAATTCTTCAACATTAGCCTTTGCAAAACCCTGTGCTCTAATTTTTCCCCTCTTCCCCCATGCCCTCCTCTAGATGGCAAGTAATCCAATGTATGTTAAACATTGTAGAAATGTTAAATCCAATATATGCATACATATGTATACAATTATCGTGCTGCACAAGAGAAAAAGTGAAGCAAAATAAAATGCAAGCAAACAACAACAAAAAGAGTGAAAATGCTATGTTGTGATCCACACTCAGTTCCCACAGGCTTCTCTCTAGGTGTAGATGGCTCTCTTCATCACTGAACAATTGCAACTGGTTTGAACCATCTCACTGTTGAAGAAAGTCACGTCCATCAGAATTGATCATCATATAATCTTGTTGCCGTGTGCAATGATCTCTTAGTTCTGCTCATTTCACTCAGCATCAGTTCATGTAAGTTTCTCCAGGCTTTTCTGAAATCATCCTGCTGGTCATTT
The DNA here is from genome assembly GCA_016696395.1 of Antechinus stuartii. NCBI lineage: Eukaryota > Metazoa > Chordata > Mammalia > Dasyuromorphia > Dasyuridae > Antechinus > Antechinus stuartii. The sequence continues at coordinate 39,612,567 of MU174354.1, forward strand.
CTTACAGAACAATAATGTTCCATAACATTCATATACCACAATTTATTCAGCCATTCTCCAACTGATAGGCATTTGCTCAGTTTCCAGTTTCTTGACACTACAAAAAGGGCTGCCACAAACATTTTGGCACATACAGGTCCCTTTCCCTTCTTTAGTATCTCTTTGGGATATAAGCCCAGTAGTAACACTGCTGGATCAAAGGGTATGCACAGTTTGATAACTTTTTGAGCATAGTTTCAAATTGCTCTCCAGAATGATTGGATCTGTTGACAGTTCCACCAACAATGTATCAGTCTCCCAGTTTTCCCACATCCCCTCCAACATTCATCATTATCTTTTGCTATCATCTTAGCCAATCTGAGAGGTGTGTAGTGGTATCTCAAAGTTGTCTTAATTTGCATTTCTCTGATCAATAGTGATTTGGAGCACCTTCTCATATAACTAGAAATAGATTCAATTTCTTCATCTGAAAATTGTCTGCTCATATCCTTTGATCATCTATCAATTGCAGAATGGCTTGAATTCTTATAAATTTGGGTCAGTTCTCTATATATTTTAGAAATGAGACCTTTATCAGAACCTTTGAATGTAAAAATGTTTTCCAATTTATTGTTTCCCTTCTAATCTTGTTTGTATTAATTTTGTTTGTACAAACACTTTTTAACTTAATATAATCAAAATATCTATTTTGTGATCAGTAATGATCTCCATCCAGTTCTTCTTTGGTCACAAATTCCTTCCTCCTCCATAGATCTGAGAGGTAAATTATCCTATGTTCTTCTAATTTGTTTACAGTATTATTCTTTATGTCTAGATCATGAATCCATTTCAACCTTATCTCGGAATATAAAGTTAGGTATAAATCAATAGCTAGTTTTCCACTCATCATTTCTATGAATTTCAAAGCTCCCTTTCCTAGCAGCCACTCCCAGTTGTTTCCTCTTATTAGAATATAATCCTGAGGTAGTCAATCAACAAGCTTTTATTATTTATTTACTGTGTGTGGCATAGTGAATAAAGCACTAAATCTGGAGTCAGGAAGACTTGAATTCAAATCTGACCTCAGTTACTTATTAGCTATCTGACTCTGTACCTGGTTAGCTATGTGACCCTGGTTGCCTCAGATCCAACTTCTGTAGAATGAGTTGAAGAAAGAAAGGGCAAACCACTGCAGTATCTTTGCCAAGAAAATGCCAACTGTGATGATGAAGAGTCAGACAAGACTGTTATGATTGAACATGGATCAAAGACTAGACTAAGCACCAGAGAAAGAAAAAAGAAAGCAAAAATAGTTTCTACACTCAAGAAGCTTACAATTTAATGGAAGAGACAACATACAAACAACTATGTATATACAAGATATACGCAATATAAATGCCCAAGGTAAGACACTGGAGAGCTGGGGAAAGCCCTCATAGAGAAGATGTGATCTAAGTCAAGTCTTGAAGGAAGCCTGAAGATGCAAATTTGGGAGGGTGGGAAAGAGCATTCATGCCTGGGAGATAGCTAGTGAAAAAGCATGCAATGGAGAAATGGATTATTACATATGAGGAACAATAAGATGAATAGTTGGTGTTTACTGGATCATAAATTATGCAAAGGGGAGTAGAAGAGTTTTAAATGCCATCTAGAGCATTCTTTCACCTTTTCCTCCTTTCTTTCTTCCCTCCTTTTTTCCTCGTTTCTTTCTTTCTTTTCTTCCTCCTTCCTTCCTTCTTCCTTTCTCTTCTTTTCTTCCTTGTGTCCCTCCTTTTCCCACCTTCCTTCCTTCCTATTTTCCTTCCTTCCTTTCTTCCTTCTTTCTTTCCTTCCTTTCTTCCTTCCTCCCTCCTTTCTTCCTCCTCTTTTCTCTCCTCCCTTCTCTCCTTCCTTCTTTTTTCCTTGCTTCCCTCTTTTCTTCTTTCCTCCTTCCTTCCTTCTTTCTTTCCTTTGTTCCTTTCTTCCTTCCCTTCTTCCCTCCTTTCTTTCCCTCCCTCATTTGCTTCTGTCCACTCCTTACCTAAAGGTGCTTTGCCCAAAGGAATATTGATCTTAATCACTGAAATCTCGCAAATATCTTAGGGTTTATGGGCTAGTTTTCTTTTAAGGACAATACTTTAAAAACCCATATCACTCTGGCTCTTGTTGATTGGCCAACAATAGGTCCCAGCCTAACTATTTACTTCATTTCTCTTCTAGTCTTGATCACTGCATGGGCATTGCTTCAGTCAAACTGAGAAAGACCTTATTTTTAAAAGACCAAGATCTCCCACTGCATCCAAAGCCATCACTGGTCATCCTGATCTTTTTGATTGATTGATTTGCTACTGGACCCAGATGGCTTGAGAGGAGAGAAGGAAGCTGGTTAGTTTGCACAGCCCTTTCTCCTTTACATCCAATTCACTTGCAAGTCATGACATTATTTTCCTGATCTTATGATCATCTTCAAGAAGGAAGGACCAACAATGAATGAATGAAGAAGATTAGATAAAATGATCCCTAAATTCTTTTTCATTTCTGAGACTCTATGAGGTTACCTTGGAATTTTCAAAAACACTATTTTTCCCCTTATTTCCAATTAAGGCAGGAGATATAACTTTTCTAGTTTGGATAGGGAGAAAGGAGTTTTCTTTACCCCTCAGATCTATTTTATTGTAAAGAGGAAATGGGGTGGGCTGGGGTTAATGCTTTATGGGCTTACCACTAGAAATCATTTCTCCATGTTTTGCCTTTTCAATTTTAGTATGAATGTACTGTTAGCAAAAATCCTTTGGTGATGAAGACCGAGAATAGATGATTGTTGACTGGCTGACAAAGTTTTTAAAACATTTATATGTATATGAATTCATTTGAGCGTCCCAATACTATCATGTAGACATGTAGATATTACTAACCCCATTTTCAGATAAGAAAACCGACTCAGCAAATTTAAGTGACTTGCCTGGATCATGCAGTTATTAAGATCAATGGTTCCATCAAAGCCAGGATGGCAAGTACAAGCTGGGACCCAATATTCCCCTCCAAATAATTTTAAAATAATGCTTCAAACCAAATTTTGAAGCAACAGAACTACCAAAAGGCCAGAGGGAAATGTTTACCCACTTAAGACAATTTAAAAGGTCTTCACCAGAGGCCTATAATAAGGGATGGCCCAAAACATGACAGGAACATTAGTGGTAGGCCTTGGAGGCAGTTACAATAGCAGCTTTAGGATCTCAGCTAAGAGACTGTAAGGTTATCAGACAAGTAGTCAGAAAGAGATTACAGAGTTCGCACTAAATGCAGCTGGTTCTGACTGACAAATCTATTGCACATGAGCAGGTTTGGGTTGCAGTTCCAGGGTAAAGTGAGCAATCACAAGGATGCAGTGACCTCAGTCCTAGTTCCAAGGCCCAAAGGAGCACTATAATTTGTAGCTGCAGGGAACAGGAGCCTCTTTTGGGTCACATACCATATTATGGACCAGGAGAGCAGTGACTACCCCTCTCCTTGGAAGCCACCTTGGAAGCATCAAAAATCTGTAGATCATCAAAACTAACTCAGAAAACAGCAGCACAAAAAAGTCTGAAGTTTAGCACAGTGACAAGAGTCCAACTTTAACACAAAGTTCATGGTGAAGAAATAGCCTGGAAAAATAAGAAACAAGAAAGAACCTGACCATAAAAAGCAGCTGCAATGGCAAGATAGATAAAGACAAAGTTAGAAGACAACTTGAGTATAAAAAGCTACTACAATGACAGGGAAGACAAAAACATAATCTTAGAAAATAACAAGCAAAGCCTCAAAGAAATATTAATTGAACCCAAAATCAGAAACCTTTCTTCAAAGATTGGTAAAGGGAAAATAGGGAAAGAAATGAGAATAACACAAGAAAAGTATGAAATGAAAATTAACAATTTGGTAAAAGAGGCAAGCCCAAAAAAAGTGCTAAAGAAAATAACAGTTAAAAAATAGAATTGGCCTAATCTCAAAAGAGGCACAAAAAATTCACTGAAGAAAAGAACTCCATAGAAACTAGAGCTGGCCAATATTATTAAAAGTCATATAAAAATTCATTGAAGAAAATAATGCCTTAAAAATTAAAACTGGACAAGTGAAAATGACTCCATGATATTTCAAGAAACAATAAAATAAAGTAGAAAGAATGAAAAAGTAGAAGAAAATGTGAAATATCTTGTTGAAAAAAACAACTGACTCAGAAAATAGAACAGGGAGAAAGCATTTAAGAATTATTGAACTTCCTGAAAGCCATGATTTTTTTTTTAAAAAGAGCATCATATTTTAAGAAATTATAAAGGAAAAAGTACCCAGATATCTTAGATTCAATGGGTATAATAGAAATGGAAATAATTGAAAGAATTGCTTCCTATAAAAGGATCTCCCAAAATTAAAATTTCCAGGAATTTTATAGCCTAATTCCAGAGCTTCCAGGTCAAGGAGAAAACATTATAAGTCGCCAGAAACAAACAACATAAATATCATAGAGCCACAGTCAGGATCACACAAGATTTAGCAGCTTCCATATTCCTTCTTTGCCTCCTGTCTCCTCCCTTTCTTCTTCCCTTCCTTCCCTCCTTTCCTACTTCCTTCCTTTCTTCCTCTCCCTTCTTTCCTCCTTTTTTTCCTTCCTCCTTTGCTTTCTTCCTTTTCTTCTTCCCTCCCTATCTCCCTCCCTCCTTCCCTTCTTTCTTTCCTTCCTTACTTTTCAGACACATAGCATAAAAATGCAAATAAGCATTTCCATGGATGTCTTGCAGATGAGAAGTTGAACCTCTTCTCTTTCTCTCTATTACCCTACTGGTAAAACTAGTAAGAAGGAAGAAGAAGAGGGGAGTAGAGGAAGGAAAAATGGTAGTTATAAAGATTATTTCTATAATATAAGTATTGTCTGAGGTTGTCATAACCTCTAGGTTGCCTGTGAATGCTTAACAAGAAAAATGAACTAATAGAGGTAAGTGGTGAAGGCTGGCACATTGGTTCAGGGAGCATCTTGTTTGAACACAGAATCTGGCCACACAGTCTACATGACTGCAATAGGAAAAGTAATAATTAGCATTTAAATTTTGTCATATTCCACAAAAATACCATGAGATAGGTAGTCTATATTATTATCCTTATTTTATAGGCAAGTAAACTAAAGCAAAGAGAGCTTAATGTCTATAAGCTACAGGAGGTCTCATAGCTAGTGCCAAGTTGCTAACATGCTCAATTTTGCTGACTTCAGTACCAGTACTCTTCTACTACAAGACTGAAATAGGATCAACCAGAAAGACTTATCTAATAAAGAATATCAAAGCTCTAAACCCACATTTCTGGAGATACTAGAACGAACCTACGAAAAGTACCCAGTCTTACCAAAGAATGTACAAAACCATCTCCCACTGAAGTTTACAAAGCACATTTCTCACAGCCATTCTGAGAATCAGCTCTCCTGATTAGTGACTAGTCTCTCATAGTCTCATTGATATAGTAATATCTAGCTGGCCCAACCATGTTTCACATTCAAAGAGTGATGCAACTTCTAAAGGGAGCTCTATTCAGCCTAACTCATCAAGCAGATTCTCCAAACAGATTCTCTCCATCAAGCACAGAGACATCAGTCATCTTTCTACCAACCAAGGTATCCTCCCTTTAGACACCTATTTGACAAGAGACCAAAGTATGCTATGGATGACTAAACCATCTCACTTATGGAACTTCTAGCCTGATGCTCATCATCATGCCTTCCTGATTAGAGCTTGTGTCATATGATTCACTTTTATCTAGCCTTCCACAAACATATTTCATACTTCATTGGGCTATCTTTTTTCTATCTATCTTTTCACAGATACTCCCTCCCACCCTCCACAAATATTCAAATTGATGTAATTGGTACTAGAAATGATATATCAAGCAATTATCCTATGGTCTTACTAATCAGCCCTATGACTTCTCAAAGCAATTTGACCATTATCTCTGAAGTTCCCTACTTTCCCCCCAGCAACCTGGGGATTATGCTAGGTTTGGTAATTAATAGGTTCTTATTGAGGTGAACTAAGGAAAATTTGTGAGAATAAATGAATGAAAAATCATGTATCGAGTGTTTACAATACACCAAGTATGGGGGGGTGTCATCTTCCTCAATTTAGAATTTAAGCTCTTTAAAGCTTTATCTTTGCTTTTGTATTTGTATCTTTATTTTTTTATATATATATATTTTTTATTTGTATCTTTAGTGCTTAACATAATGCCTGATATATTGTAAGTATTTAATAAATGATTTTTATTCAATCAATCAAATCTCTGAAGTGATTAACTGCTAGTACCATTGCCCCATTTTAAATAAAAGAAATTTAGTGACTTGTACATCTCACAAAGGCAATAAATGTCTCATGTCCTTTGATGCTCAGACTAGTCTGTTGCATCTCAGTCACATAAGGACTAACCTTCTGCCAAGAGAATCACAAGGAAACTTATTTGTTGAGATGATCAGAAAATTTCCTCTTTTCTGCAGCTTCACTGGACTCTTCTATATAGTAAGCTCTCACAAAATTGTTGAAGGGATGAATGGCTTCCTACTAGATAGATAGAAGCATAATAAATAAATAGATGATAGAGAAAGACAGGAGAGAGAGAGGAGGGATAGAGAAAGAATAGGTAGATAGATAGATGATAAATAGATGATAGAGAAAGATAGAAAAATAGAATAGATAAATGTATAGATTAAAATAGTTTCAGATTCAAGTCATCTTCCTATAACTCTTACAAATCTGTCCTTATCCTTATAATTCTTCACCAAGAAAAATTCATGCAAGTGGGATATGGCTTTAAAAAATGGTCTATATTTAAAATTAGTCACATATATTTAAATACAGATGGGAAGATTGCATTGATATATACAAAGCTGTTTGTAGAAAGATGCATTCTATACATATAAACCAGTAGCGCCATTTTGGAGACTAGAGCCTGAAAGAGTCTATATAAATGTAAATTACTAACCAAAGGGAGCATAGCATCTATGGATGTGAAAATGAGGCTTCTATCTTCTCTCATCCTGCTTCTATTGGCCAGCATGGGCTCATGCAGATTTCTTTCATTTGGGGAGCCTCTGGAGCGTGGATTTAGCAGAAATGCTTTGCATCGGGGCTCTCCAGGTTGCCAGTGTCTGGAAGATTTGTTAGTGTCTCTGTCACTGATTCTCAGCGACAGGGGTTTCCCAGCACTGGCAGAGTTGCTGTGGTCTTCACACATCTGACTTGTCATTCCCAGCACTATTTTGGTCCTGGGGATCTCCAGCAGGAGTCTTCCAAAGCAAATCACAGAGTGACTTGGTCCAATAATTCAGCCTAATAGCTCATCAACCAGAATTTCTGAGGGCCATGTGGATACAATGTTTAAGGAGCTGCTTTAACTCTTTCAGGCCAATAATGTGGCACTGTGGATGAAATTGTCATTTACTAAATGGAAAACCAGTGCTCTGAATAAATTAAAGATGCACCTCTGCTGCTTATTACCTTTGGGGTCTTAGACAAGTATTTTAACCTAAGTTCTCTTTGAGCTCTGCAACTATGTTCCTAAGCTTCTTGTTTACAAATGATGGAAGAATAGCGCTCACAATAACATTACCTCCTCCTTGCCTCCAACCCCAATCTTGAGAAGGCTAAGGATTCATCAGAGAGGGGAGAAGATCTTCAGGGTGCTTTCAACTCCATGTAGGAAGATATTGGAGGGAACTAATCAAGCTTAATGGAAATGCTTTCCTCTTCTCAAAACTAGACTGTGCTAATTGGGTACAAATCAGTCCACTCAATGCCAATTGATATTAAGCAATTTGCCATTTGATGGAAACTGAAAAATCTGTGGTTTGCTGCAACAGACCTGCTCGATTATCCTATACAGATTTTCCATTAAAAAATAAAAATGGATTTTAATGTGATTCCTTTGATCTGTTTACTTCTGTGTGCGAAACTGTGGTGTTAGTCCAGGGAACCTGGCAGCCCCACCAAGTATAGGAGTTTTTAGAATGAAGGGAAATCAGACCACAAAGGGAAAATTCCAAGGAAGGATCCCAGACAATTGGCATGATGACTCCAGACCTGAGGGCAGTGTGGCCCAGCCTAGAATAAGGGGGAGTGTGGCATGGGATCGCTCCGCATTGGTCCCCAAAGCCAGGAACTCGCTTTCAGCCTCAGCCAAGACAACTTCCTGTCTCCGGCTCTCAATCCAGGCTCTTGGCGTCTGGTCTTGTTTCTGTTGGGAAAGGCTTCCCACATTTTTCTCTGTCTAACCAGCTACCTCTACTTTCAAAATCCCGCTAAAGGCTCCCCTCCTTTGGGAAATCTGCCTCAACTAGAGCTGAATCTCTCTGGTTGTTCCTGGGTCCCTACAAACACACATACATATACATACATGCATATATCTTTGTATATATGCATGTGTATATATACATACATATAGATATTCACTATTTGGGATAAAATTCTGTTTGTTGGGTTCCTATTTTTATTGGCCTTATCTCAGGAGACTCAAATCCTTTTAGAAGTAAGTGATCAATCAATTAATCAACAGGTATTTACTAAGTACTTACAGTAAAGAAGCTGTGGGACAGTGGAATGATCATTGACTTTCAAATCATAGATGTGGCTGAAAAACTCGCTTATTGCTTCTGCAATAAGTTTCCACAGTTAAAAAAAAACTGTTTAAAAAAAAAAAAGGAATGTTTAGTCTAAATAGACTCTGATATCCCTACTAACTCTGAACTTAAGATTCTATTTGTTAGGCACTATGTTTGGATACTGCAGAAAGAGTCGCTGCCCTCAGGATGTTCACATTTTATCAAGGAAGACAATATGTACTATAGATTTGTATAAGGGGTAAGAGGGGAGAGTCTGGCTAGGGAAAGAGTTGTTCTCACCTACAGAGTCCAGAGAACACATTTCCAGAAATTCATGACAACAGTGAAAGAAAGGGACTGGTTCTCTATTTCAGAATAGACTGTTTTCTCTCTACTTAATGAGTTGAGGAGGAAAGACTTTGGGGTTAGCTCTTGAGTTAAAATAAATACAAAATAAAATAACAAACATACACACAGACACACACACACGTGGAAGATATTTTTTGTGCTTCTTTTGTGCTAGGTTAATATCCTTTATAAAAGTTAATTGAAATTAAGTAGTCAAATTCATAGTGGAGTGCTAATTACTTATCCAAGACAGATGCTAACTGTAAATGGTGACTGATATGGGGAGAAGTATAGAATGCTCAGTATCTACACTCTAGTAAAATCATCTCAGAAAATAGGCCTCTAATCCATCCACATGTGTACCCCCAAGCAGGTGAAGACTTTCCCAGTTAGAATGGGTAAATGAGAATATTTTGTTCTAGCAACTGTGGAGGTGGCTGAAGTATTCAACACTTATGGTGAGACATTAAAAACACCAGGATCATCCACTGAATTCTGGGCCATCCCTAGTCATCCTGACTTTTGTGTTGTGCCTGGACTTTTATGACATCACTTCTATATATTAAATATCATGGAACTGGGGCAGCTAGGTGAATAGAGCACCAGCCCTGAAGTCAGGAGGACCTGAGTTCAAATATGACCTCAGACACTTAACACTTTCTACCTGTATGACCCTGGGCAAGCCACTTAACCCCAATTGCCTCAGCAAAAATAAATAATAATAATAAATATCATGGAACCTTTCTAATTGAATTCAGTTGAAGTCTTGCGTATGTGCTGTCTCCTCCATTAGAAGGTGAGCTTCTTGGGAGCCGAGGCTGTCTTATTTTTCCATTTGTATCTCCAGCCCTTAGTACAGTGCTTTGCTCAAAATAAATACTTAATATAAAATACAAAAAAATACATATAATACCAAATTCCTTCATAACAAAGACAAAGAGGAATCATTAGAGTTTATTGAATAGGGGAGTGTAATGGTCACTGTATTATAAGGCTAATATAATTGCAGCTGGATGGAGGCTGGGAAACAATCTTATATACTTTAGTTTTTGCAGGATCTATAGTTTCAATATAGTGGGTACATCAATCACTAACTGAGTTGCTTTGAACAAAAATACTGTCAGGTCTCACTCTATTTGGTCCTTTCATACTATACCACCTAAAAAATTAGGGGTCTGATTAAAGATGATCACAAGAAGCAAGGATATAGCTGTAGCAGAAAGGAATATAAACCAAATATTAAAGCAATAATTCTAGGACAAGGAATGGAAAAGGCAGAGTTCTCATTCCTGGGATAGCTGTCCATTTAATCAGTCACTTGATAAGCATTTATTAAGTAATGGCTTGTATTAAGAAGTGTATAAATAAATAAAAATAATAGTAATAATTTGCATTTATATAGAATTTTATAAATAATATTTTATTTTATCCTAACAACAACCCTAAAAAGTAGGTATTATCATTATCCCCATTTTACAAATGAGGAAACTAAGGTAAATGAGGATGACTTACCCAAAGTCACATAGCTAGCAAGTCTAAAGTTACATATGAATTCAGTATAAACATCAAGTCCAGCACTCTATCCATATGGCCCTACTATGTGGCAGGTACTGTACTAGACACCTGAGTGTACTAAGACAAAGAAAGAAACCATACAGGAGAGTACACTCTTTTGGAAACAACAACATCTATACTTAAAATTTTACAAAACAAATTTAAGATAATTTTAAAGGTGAATTAAAAATAAATTGATGGTCAACATCAGCAGAGGGAGTTATGAAATACTAGAAGAGTCCAACATCAATGAAATAGTGTTTTTGGACTAAATACATATATTTTATCATAGCATTATCCAATTCTACTAAAGAAAGCCAGTGGTAACATAGCTAGCATTTATATAAGGCTTACCATGTCCTCAGTACTGCAACTAAGCACTTTACAATTATTAGCTCATTAGACCCTCCCAATAATCTTTGGAGGTAGGTGCTATTTTCAAATCCACTTTACAGATAGCCTGAGATTAAATGACTGATGCAGAGTCACAAAGCTAGTAAGTGTCTGAGGCCAGATTTGAACTTTAGTCTTCCTGACTCCAGGCCTGATATGCTAGCCAATATTAGCTAATTAACTCAGGGAAGGATCATTATTTCTATTCTATTGTTTCTACCATCACTCTATAGCATCTGGGGGGAAGGGCAGGAAGAAAAATTGGGAAAGGCTTCATATACAAGGTGACACTAGGACAGAACCATGAGAAGCTAAGGATTCTAAGAGGGAACAAGTAAAGAGACTGGTTTCCAGTTATGAGGGAGCTGGTGCAAGCTGCAGTGGGAGATCCTGTGTGACACTAGAAGGTCAATTTGGAAAGTTAAAGAGTGCATATATATAAGGTTACAAAGGTAGGTTGGAGCCAGATTGTGAAGGGTTTTGTATATCAAACAGCTCCTCTGTAAGAATTTATTCAACCAATTATAAATGTACCAACTATGTGGAAAACAGTGGGTTAAATAAAGGAAGATAAAAGGTGGTTCTGCCCTCACCTAACAGTGCTGTTTTGGGTAGTAATGTTCTTTTATTCGTAGTACACCAGCTTCTTCCATGTCTTATTGTCTCTCATAGACCATTCAAGCTCATGTTCCTCACTTCTATGACACTATCTATCCATCTTATCCTCCACCATCCCCTTTTCCTTTTACCTTCAATCTTTCCCCAAACCAGGATCTTTTCCAATAAGTCCCACCTTTTCATTAGATAGTCAGAGTATTTAAGCTTCAGCTTCAATATTTAGTCTTCTAGTGAATAGTCTGAATTAGTTTAAGTAATGACCAATTATAGTCAGGAAAATCTTTTTCTGTTGTTTTATTAATATTCCCAACACAACACACAATACACAAAGTGCTTAATCAATTCTTTAATCTCTAATTGAAATGATTTTTGTGTAGTCATACAGATAATATTAGTCAGAGGCAAAACTTGTACCTGGATCTTCTTCACTCCAAATCCAGCCATTTGTTTACAAAATCACAATGCCTCTGACATAGAAACAAAATTTATATGGAGAAACAATTAAGCAAGAATTTCTGGGATTAATTTTTGGAGAATGTAGGGCATGTATCAAATGAAACTAAATTGACTTATCTAAATATTCATATAGAAATACTGTTGTTCATCTTATGGTAATATTTAATATTTCCCACCTAGTTACATGTAAAGGCAATTTTTAACATTCATTTTTTTAAATTTTGAGTTCCAAATTTTCTCTCCCTCATGTCCCCCCTCTCTGAAAAAGTAATTTTTATAAGTTATACATGTTCAATTGTGCAAAAAATATTACCATTATAATATATATCTTGAAACTATAAAAGTACCAAGCAAAAACAAAATGGAAAACTTGACCATTAGAAGATAATAGAGACCTCAGAAATAAAATCAAATTTATAAAAGAGGTTAATGTTTGATATAGCTATGAACAATAAAACTAGAGAAAGTATTTCCTATTTAATAAATATAATTAGGGATGCTGGCTAGCAATAGGACAACAACCCAATTTAGACCCTCATCTAATAGCATATACAACAGTAAATTCTAGCTTAAGTATAAAATTAATCATATAAAGAACTTTAAAAATAGGAAAAAGGAAATAATATTTTATCACAGTTATGCAGGACAATACATTTTTACCTATTAAACAAAATGGGAACATGGTAGGTTAGCTGATTAAATAAAAATGTTCCATAAGAATAAAAACACTATAATTGAGATACTTTTGAAGTGGTAAAAAATAAAGAAAATATGAGATAACAGTTTATCTTTTACAATGTTGAAGAAATAAATGATTACTTCCTATACCCACAGTCATTGATCTATGTACCTAAGTGCAAGGGCAGTACCCTGTCCTCTTTAAATCAAAGATCGAAGGATATGAACAGCTAAATTATAATGAACAATAGCTCAAAATGTTCCAATAACCACAGAAATGGAAATTAAAATCACCATGAGCTACCAGTTCATACTTACTTCACATCAAATTGCACACACACAAAAAAAAAGTAATAAAAACTTACTTCTTACAGGATTAGGGAGGAAACACCAGGTAAATTTATGCAGCCAATGGAATTGAAACTTTGTAGATTCTTTATGGATTAAAATCTGGGAATACACAGAAGAGGTTATGGTAAAGTGGTAAAAGCAGAGTTGGATTGGGAGCTAGAGAGCACAGTTTTGACACTTACTACCAGTTTGATTTGGAGCAAATCTCAACTTGTTCTCCTATAAAATGAAAGGGTTTCACTAGATAATCTTAAAAGATTTCAGAATGGGTACTTTTAAAAATAATAATAAAATAATTATTTAACATAATACCTACAATTATTAATCCCCAAATAAATATCCCTATTTATACTGAGTGTTATCATAAAAAGGAAAAATTATCTATTCATATAATATATATACAAATGTATATTATATAAACATATATGTATGGAAGTATATGTATCCATATTTCATTTGTCATTACAATGAACTAAAAATAACCCACATGTCCAATAGTTGATAAGTGGCTAAAGAAGCTATAATATTTCCATATAATGGAATTCTGAAACTCCATCTAAAAAGAATATTTTAAAAGAACAAGCAGAACCAGAAGAACTATTTTTATACCAACTACAACATTTTTTTTGGTTGGGAAAATAGGTGTGGGTTTGATCTACAAATGGGTCTAGACATAGACACTGGTGTAGGGAATTCCCAGCATAGAAACTTCAAATACCAGTGTGTGGATTGATAATTCTTTATAACTTTATGGTGTTGGAGAATTATCAGGGAGTAATTTCCTGATTTGAAGGCTGGTTTTTACCATACAATACCATACTGCGTCTATAACTATACACATAACTATAACTATCACCACACACAGAGAGGACCCTTACACATTCCTTATCAATTGATTTTTCCTCCAACCCAATTGATGAATTCACAGAAGGGGCAGATAAGAGGGAAAAAATCACATGTATTAACGTTTTAATTAATGTTCTTTGAAGGAATTTAAAAAGTAGTTTGAATTAGAGAGGACCCCCCACACACACACACACCTTATCAATTGATTTTTCCTCTAATCCAATTGATGAATTCACAGAAAGGGCAGGTAAGAGAAAAAAATCACATGTATTAATGTTTTAATTAATGTTCTTTGAAGGAATTAAAAAGGTAGCTTGATATTAGTTTACTCAAGACTGATTTGGCTTCAGGTAGCCTATAAAAAATTAGTTTTCCAGTGCCAGAAATAGCTGTAGTAAGAAGCAGCTTCAATAAAATGTGACTCCTGGGAATCTAGAGAAAGTCACAAAGGAAGAATTCAGCTCTTGGGAAGGAATTGCTCTTTGCCTTTCTCCTGTTGCTTCTACTAGAGGGGAACAAGAGGAGAGAGGGGATTTCTCTCTCCTTTTAATCCACCAAATGCCAGTTAACTAGTGAAGATACTTGCCTAGTTTGAATCCAGTTAGGAAGCAATTTTGAGAAATATGACCCCTGGCAGTAGAGAAAAGAGCCAGAAATAAATTTATGAAAAAATTAGTTAGAGGTCAGGAACTGAGCTGTGGAGAGGAGCATGACCAAGGAGCTCAAACTGAACCCAGAGAGACTCACCCAAGAAGAGAATATGAGAAATCTCTATTGGCAAGAAGTGAGATGTCCTGGTCACATCTGCCTCCCTGATGTGGTACTCTTTGTAAATGCTCACCCTTTCTATTACTGTTATAATAACGGTTCATTTCCAAATATGCTATGTGTATTTGTGGGTTAAGGAGAACATTTTGCAGCTATTGTTCTTACTATACTACCTTACTAAATGTCTTTTCCTTGTATTAATTTTGTCAATTAGCTTACTATTAAAATAATCACAATAGTGGGGGATTATAAATTTTGGTTTTCAAATGGGCTTACTGGATACCCACAAACTCTTGGTAGCAGTTAGTTTTCCAGGGGACTCCTGGAGGGGCATTACAAATATAAAAATAAAAATAAATACAGACATTATACACACAAATACAGAGTTTAATGAACAAATGGATAAACAGATAATAGAAAGGAATGACTAATAAGCTATGAACATAGTATACATAGAGATAGTGTTTTTTCTTTTGTAAAGAGTTAAATGAGCTCCACTGTATAATGCCCTGGTCAAACTATATCTAGAGTAGTATGCTTGGTTACGGATACCACATTTTATGATGGATAGTGAGAAAGTGAAAAAAAGTCCAGAGAAGGGAAATCAGAATGGTGAAAGAAACTTTGCAATCTTAATATCTGAAGACTGAGTGAAGGAATTGAGGATGTTTAGTGTAGAGAAGAGGTTGGGTGTGACTCCAGAATGTTATAGTTGTCCTCAACTACTTGAAAGTCTGTTATGTGGAAGAAACTTGTTTGAGTTGGCCCTAGAATCAGAAATAAAGCAATGGAAGGAGTTACAAAAAGGAACATTAAGCTTTCTAATAATTAGAGTTTTAAATTCAACAAGCATGCATTAAATACCTACTACATGCTAGATACTGTGCTGTGCAATGGAGACTATAAAAATAAAACAGATCTTCTATTCAAGAAGCTACATTTTAAAGAAGTACCTTGAAAGATAATGGAGTTTTCCTCACCTTTAAGCAATGGCTGTAAGCATTTATTCACTTAGGAGATGTAGATACAAAGAAAGGCAAAAGATAGTCCCTATTTAAGGGATTTATAATTTAATGGGAGATACAACATGAAAACAATTATGTTCCAAAAAATTGCACAATTCTTATTTATTATGATTTGGACCTTGGGCAAATTGCCTATGCTCTCAAAGTGTCAGGACACCTTCAAATATTATAAATGATGATAAGTTGCTGATCCATCTGTAAAAGGAATCTATTTATTAGGAGTTGTCCACACTGATAAAATAACAAAGCTGGAGTGAAAAATGATGACAGTAAAGGCTCTACATTTCTATTTTTTCTCTTCAATATCTGGCATATCACTAAAATTTGGAAATCCCTCCAGTCTTTCTATTATACCACAATTAAGGCAACATGACCTAAAAGAGACTGCTAGACTTAGAAGCAGGAAAACCTAGTTTTACCTCGTACCACTTATGCTAGTTTTCATTTTTGTTTGATGGTTTGTTTTACCATAGGGAAGTCACTTAACTTTTCTGAGCTATAAAATAGGAATAATAATCCTTGCAGAATTTTACCTCACAGGAATGTTATAAGGTTTAAAAGTGATATTAAGTGGAAAGTACTTTGTAAACTTGAAAGCACTAAATAAACGTCAGTTTTTATTATAATCCAGACCTTTCTGTGGTATCCATCTTCAGACCTAGGGTAACCAGGAGTTCTTTTAAAGTAATTATCGCCTCAAAGCTTTTGGTGGACAGTAAATCATCCCCTGTTCCCAAAGGTGTAAATCAGTGAGAATATTATTGCAGTAGTTCAGACATAATATGAAGAAAGACCTTGAAATAGAGTGGCAGCTGTGATAATGACAGTACAGGATGGACTGAACAGACAATATGAAGGAAGAGGTAGAACTTGGTGACAGATGATAGGATTTGGCATTGTGGGAGGAGGAGTCAAAGTCTCTTCCAATTATCAGCCCTTCTCTCTTATTACCTAGATACAGGAGCTTCAACTGGTACAATTCTTGACCACTGCTAATTCCTTTCTATATGTCCTTCCTTGCTTCTTCTGACTCCTCCTGCTCTCTGATTATGGGTTTTCCAGAGAATTTGTTATCTCCTTTGATTTTTTTTTACATACACTCTCCATAACTTCATTTTATTCCATATTTTCAACTACCATTTCCCTATGGATGGCTCCAAAATTTTTATCTCCAACTCTGATCATTGTTAAAGCTCCAATCCAATATACATCCTTCCACCACCATTTCAATCTCAACATATCCCAAATCAACCAGCTTTAGCTCTTGAATCTCCTATTTCTGTTAATGTTACTCCCCAGTACCAGTTCCCCTCTCCTGTTCCAAACTTTAGGTACTTGGAATTTTGCCTGAAGTACTGCAATTGTCTTCTATCTAGTTTCCTTGCTTCCACTCTATCTACCATTCTATCTATTCAATACATCAGATAAATCTTCTTAAAGCATCCTTCTAATTGTATTACTCTCTTGCTGATAAGCTGCATTCATATGATCATAGTTTGGAACTGGAAGGAATTTTTAAAACAACTAAGTCTAACCAATACATGTTACTATGAGAAAATTGATACATAAAAAGTTTGAAGTAATTGGGCATATTTAGACTGAAAAAGAAAAAACTAAGGAGGATCATGATTGCTGTCTTCAAATATTTGAAAGGCTGTCACATGGAGGAGGAATTGTCAGTTCTTTTTTATGTCAAGGAACAGAATGAGATGTGATGAGTTTAAGTTGAGAAGGAAAAAAAAAATAGGTTGGATATCAGAAACAGTTCCTAATAGCTCTATCCAAAAGTACAACAGGTTACCTTGAAAGGTGGCAGATTACCTACTTTTAAGGAAAACCTTGGAGTTGTCAAATAAAAAAAAAAAGGATAACCACCTATCAAATATATGATTCTGAGGATTTCTTCTATATATGAATCACACCAGCTGGAGTCTGCGGGCCCTTCCAAATTTCAAATTCTGGGAGATTAAGTGACTTGCCCAAAGTAGCATAGCTAGCAATTGGAAGGGTCAGAATTCAAACACAGGTCCTTTAATTTCAAGTTCAATTCTCTTTTCAGGGCACCAAGCTTCCCTTTTATTTTTTAAATAGTCCAAATTACTCAGTCATTCTCAGTTTTATTTAACAATAACAGTTGGCATTTATATAGCACTTTATGGCTTATAAAGCACTTCATAAATATTTGCTCACTTGATACTCACAACAAGAAAGTGGGTGCTATTATTTTCTTGTTTTACAGATGGCAAAGTTACACAGCTAGTAAGTGTCTGAGACTGAATTTGAATTCAGGTCTTCCTAATCTAGCACTCTATTCACCACATCAACTAGTTTCTACAAAACTTTCTTTTCAATCTTGACTCCCAGATACTCTGTGTTTTAATCAAATTTGAGAACTCACCATTCTCCAAACATATATTGTGTTTTTACTGACACTGATGATGTAGTATTAGTGAAGACTATACCAGGGTTTGGAGTCTGAGGACCTGAGTTAAAATTTTAGCTCTGCTACCATTGTTATCTTGGATAAATTATTTAAATTTTGGGTCTTAATTTCCTCCTGTGTAGGATGACATTCTGACAAGATAATCTCTAATTTGTTCTTTAGTTCTTTAAATTGCTTATGTCATAGTTGATGCTTGGAATGCATCCCTTCCTAATCTAACCATCTCTAACCATCCATCTAACCATCCAAATCTACCCATCTTTATCCATTTCAAATTTTATCTCTCCATAAAGTCATCCCTGATTGTGCTAGTCAGAATTGACTTTTCTTTTGTACACTATAACAATTTATTTATTTCATATTAATTATAATAATCACATAGCTTATCCTACAGTTGTGAACTGTCCTATCTTGTAGTAGATTGTCAGTTCCTTGAAGACTAGGAATTTATTTTGAGGACTCCTTCCTATTTTTGATGCTATTCTTCATATTTCTTCCATATATAAATAAACTGGATAATCTTCATTTTCTAAGCAATTTTTTAATGTTGCAAGAGAGAGTTGAGAATCAGGTGAAATACTTTCAATATATTAGTTCATATTTCAGCCACACAGGCATTTTCTCAGAGATCCTCAGGACATACATCAAAGTACACAGAAAAGAAAGCAAATGGAGAAGCTTGAAGAGTGATAATCTTAAAAAACCATTGATGAAATCTTTTCTCTATTTGGTTCTTTGTAGGAATGCAACTGAATTATTATTGGTTTAAAGTAATGATGAATTATGTTATGTGAAATTCAAATGGTATGCAATAAAGTGATCTGTCATAAGAGATTGTGTATGTTACATGGAAAAGACCACTATCTTATATTTGAAGACCTGGGAGAATTACTCAGGTGATTATGATAGGAAACAGGAACAATTATGCCATGGAATTCAGATATCTATTCGCTTAACACCTTTCCTTATATAACTCTTGTATAAAGAAATTCTCTCTAACATGCAGACCAAGGTCTAGTTTAAAAGTTGTTTCTCTCAGGATTGTGTTCTCCCATCTAAGGATACCCTGACAATTTCATTATTTTATGGTTTGGGATAGGTTTTTTTTTAGTTTTCTTCTTTTTTTCACTTTCTCAAAAAGGCCTTGAGCACACCCAAAGCACCAACAAATTATTAAACATAGAACTCATGCCTGAGGCCGCAGATGGTCAAGAAAAGTCTTAAATATCTTAAAGAACACACACCATCCTTTTGGTTTGTGGTGGTCCCCTGCATGGTTTGGGATAGTTAGGGTTAATCTTCCCTCCCAGAACCTTCAGAGCTCACAACACCATGGATGGTTTAGGACTAGGTTTGCCTCTCCATGTCACAGTTCTGTTCATTATTGCTCCTTGCTTCCTCCAATCCTTGACTCTGTGGTTCCCTGATTCTCTCCTTTTCAGTATTCTGTTGCTCTGGTGCTGGCTTAGCTTCCCCATCCGCCTCAGGCTATATCCCTGTAGAGAGCACACAGAAGCAGGCCCTCTCTTACAAGACTCCCTTCAGTCAATGTGTGTCTTAGTGTCTTTCTATCTGAGATCTACCCCGTTTTCTATAAATGCAGTGACCTTCAACACAGGATCTCTTCCAGGTATTTATGTAACCTAGTGTTTCCATCTGACACCATCTCCTTCCCTTCTGTTGCTGTTTCCAGGACCTCATCTGAGTCCTCCTACATTCCCAATCTACTTTGTATAGAAGATGTGTAAATATGACCCTATCATGACATAACTCCTCATGAGCCATGTCTGCTATAGCCACGTCCATAAATATTTATTAAGTTTCTATAATGTACAGGACATTGTATTAAGCTCTTGGGGAAGATATATAGTTTAAATGAGAAATAGTTCCTGCCTTCATAGAGCTTATTCTCTAAGAGACTGTAATATATACTTAATATTTACTATATACTTAGGAGATCCAGGTCCTGGAGACAAGACTCAGTGTAATTATTTCAAGGTATGGCTTAACACATATCAGTTATGTTCCTTGTTTACTAGCTTATTAATTCTTGTAATCAAATTAATCAGTCGCATGTCCCTATGGAATGAGACTTGACAAGAGCTAACCAAAGGGAATCCAAAAGAAGGAAAAGTCATAAAGAAGTATATAACTGATTAAACTATATCTCTAAAAAAAAGTAAGATTATTTTAAAGGTAGAGGTGAAGAGTAGAAAGAGAACTGGATTCTATTCTCTTCCACTAACTACTTTCTCTGAAAAATGAGAGGAGTGAACTCCATATTCTTTCCAATTACTTCCTGCTCCAACATTCTATAAGTGTAAGAGTCTAAGTCACAGAATGGAACAATGGTCTCTGTGCAAACAAGTGCTGAGGATTTCTGAAGTAGCAAACTGGGCCTAGGGAGAGTCCATCACAAGGGTGGAGCCATGGGTAGGGGACTACTTTCCTTCCTGTCTATTTCCACAGTCTAATGGAGCATCCCCAGAGGATTGAAAGGAATTGTTCCACTTTGTTTTGTCCTCAAAGCATCTCCCTGGTGGTCTTGATGCTACTTTGCAGCAGCCCTGATGTGATCCAGGACCTGATAGTGCTTCCCTCTGCTGTTTTATGGGAACCCTCTGAGTAATTAAAGAGATTATTGAGAGTTCTTCCTCCCCCATCCACCCCACTGTGTCTCAAATCCTAGGATGTGGAGGGGGGTTGGCAAATAGGAAAGGAATACAGAGAGAAGATTCATCTTGTTAAAGAATTATAAATAGAAGAGTAAGATTACAGCTGAGGGAGAAATAGAATACAGAGAAGGGGCCAAGTCCAAAACTTATAAAAAGGAAAAGCTCTAAAATGTCCTGAATACCCAGGAAGAAAACTGAGCAGACAGGGAAAAGAAGGATGAAGAGAAAGGAAAAGAAAAAAAATATATAAAGGAAAAGGACAAAAAAAAAGGAAGGAAGAAAGGAAGGGAGGAAGGAAGGAAGGAAGGAAGGAAGGAAGGAAGGAAGGAAGGAAGGAAAGAAAAGAGGGAGGAAGGAAGGAAGGAAGGAAAGGAGGAAGGAAGGAAAGAAAGATGGAAGGAAGGAAGGAAGAAAAGAAAGATGGAAGGAAGGAAAGAAGGAAGGGAGGAAGGAAATAAAAGTCAAAAAAGAAAGAAGGAAAAAAGTAAAAGGCAAAATATCAGGAAAGAAGGGAAGGATGGAAGGAAGGGAAAAAAGGGAGGGAGGAAAAGAAGGAAGGGAACAAGGAAAGAAAGAGGAATGAAAAGAAGCTTGAAGGAAAAGAAGGAAATAAGGAAAAGAGGAGTGAAGCAAGCAAAAAAAAAGAAAACATGGAAGAAATCACAGAAGGAAGCATGGAAAGAAGGATGGAAAGAAGGAAGGCAGGAAAGCTTTTTTTTCTTTTTGTAACCCTTATTCTTTTATAGGAAAGAATGAGAAACTCTCATTTCCTAAAAGAAAGGTTGAGATCAAATTATCACCCTGCAAGGAGTCATTTGCTGTAGGAGGAATGAAAATAGTTTACTGCTCAGTGGAAAAAGAATATTGCTTCCAAACTTTAGGTCAAAAAAAGTTGGCAAAGTGAACCTGAGCTCCCTGCATGCCTGTCCATGATGTTTATCCATTGGATGGAGATGCTGTGATGGTCTGACTTTTCTATTTTTTTTTCCTTTTTCTTTGCTACATAAGGTTTCCATCAGATCTATTTTGTAAATCTGGCACAAGCCAGAAGGCTTGGAAGAAAGATCTTGATTAAGCTGTAGCAGCTCCTTCCCAAATCAGGACCATGCTGGGTAAAAGGAGAGATCCTCTTGGTGTCCAAACTACAAATAGCCATGTGGTTCAGTGGAAGGAGAGCTGACCTGGACGTCAGAGAGCCAATATTTTCATCATTGAGTCTGGTCCTGGGTAAGTCAGTTGGTATCACTGAGCCACAGATTCCCTATTTCCCCCTCAAAAAAAAATATTCTAGGGCTTTTGTGTTCAGGCCATGCCTTGAAAGTAAAATTACTATAGGAATGCCAGTGGCTTTTCTTAGCAGTGCCCTGTAGACAAATTTCAACAAATGTTTATGAAACACTCATGGGCTTAAAGCCATTACAAGTTCATCAAGAAGTCATGGCAGACTAAACTCCTTTCTTTATTTAATAGGATAACTATATCAGTGAGAGGGCGACATGGCATGGTGGAGAGATGGACAACATGCAATTCAGAAAGACCCAAGTCACATCCTACCTCTGACACATGGGACACAGGTGACCATGGAGAAATCCTCTAATTTCTCTGAGCCATCAGTGGCTTTCTAAAGCTCTAAGTTACAAGTAGCAGGAGATTTAGAACTGGAATGGGCCTTAGAAGCCATTCAATCCAACCGTAAGAAACTGAGGTTCAAAAAGCTAACAAAAGGCAGACTCAGGATTTGAGCTTGTTTCCTCACCAAAAAGTAATAATAATAATAATAAAATAAATTCATAAGTTCATAGATTTCAAGCTGGAAGGCAAACTAAATGACTCTAAGCCAATTCCTTCCTTTTACAGGTTAGGGAACTGAGGCTCAAGGTCACATAAGTTGCTGTTTATCCTTTCATTAAATTTCGTTCACTAAATTTACTTTTCAGTAAAGTAAATTCACTAAATTTACTAAGACTTTCACTAAAAGGACCATGATATCAGGGAGGTTATTGGATTGGATTTAAGTGAGGAAAAACTGTACAAAGTCACAGACGTTCACTTTTTCCTCTAGAACCACCTCAGTTTGATGGCCAGATACAGATCAGGCTGACTGGAAATGCTTTGGGAAACCTTGGCCTTTATAAGCTAAGGTCTTTAACAGGTCTCAGTGTGACCAAGGCCACACCTGTTCAGTAATTACAGATAGGTAGCAATTGAGGTAAAGAATGGCCTTTTATGGGTGTTTCTATGAGGAAACTATACCAATGCATCTAAGGACATTCTCTGCAATTTATAATCCAAAAAGTTGTCCATTGAGCAAGGTTAAGTGTCTTGCCCAAAGTCAAAAGAAGAACAAAAAACCTAAATAAATAAATCTGGGAGGGGAAGATCCTCAGGATTTCTACCTTAAACAGAAATGATTGCTATTTATCTTGGGTATCAGGATCCAAGCAATGACACAAAAGGAAAAACATCAGAAGGAAAATTTGAACTACATCCCTTTTTCTACAGCGCCATATTCTCTACAGCCCAAGTTGAGAATAAGGAAGCTGTAGACAAAATTTATGTGAAAAAAAAAAAAAACATAGGGAGATAGTAGACTAAAAGCTCAATCATGGTGAAAGGTCTATCAAGGTGATCAAAACAGTTAATATTGTTCAGTCATTTTTCAGTCCTGTCCAACTCTTCATGACTCCTTTTGGGGTTTTCTTGGCAAAGATGCTGGAGTGTTTTGCCATTTCCTACTCCACCCACGACTTCCTGCTTCCAAGACCAGCTCTCTCTCTATACATTATGGCACACTGCCTCTTTGGGGATCTTAGCCAGGATTAATAGAAGCAAGCATAACTATGA
Source organism: Antechinus stuartii (assembly GCA_016696395.1). Taxonomy (NCBI): domain Eukaryota; kingdom Metazoa; phylum Chordata; class Mammalia; order Dasyuromorphia; family Dasyuridae; genus Antechinus; species Antechinus stuartii. The sequence goes on from MU174354.1 coordinate 39,636,138, forward strand.
AACAAAGGACCATTCTATTGTACTGGTTACACCACATCTGATGTTTTGTGCCTAATTCTTGAAATCATGTTTAAGAAATTTATAATGGGGCAAGGTGGTAGTATGGTCAACAGACAAGGATAAAAGCAGCAGATTAAAAAACAGGTGGACAGGAATCCCTGTTTTTTTTGGATCTTGAGTTTGGTCATATGATTTACCATCTTTTAACCTTCTCTCTCTACCTTACCACCCCTCTATAGTATCTCTTTAAAGCAGAGGTTCTTTCCTCCCCAATTACATATTAAAACAATTTTTAAATGTGTTTTTTTTAAGTTTTGAGTTTCAAAGTCTACTTTTCCCCTCCCCTCTCCCTGAGACAGCAAGCAATGAGATATAGGTCATACATGTTCAATCATGGAAAACATTTCCATAATAGTGACTTTGTCCCAAAAGACTTGAATAAAAGAAAAAAACCTAAAAGAAAGTAAAAAAAATAGTATTAAAGCAAGGTGATTTTTACCCTGCAGGAAGTCTTAAGACTACCCATTTCTCAGAATAATGATTTCAAATGCACACAATAAAATACTTTAGATTACAGAGGAAGCCAATTATATTGGCATATAGTTATCAAATTTATCTAAAAGATAAGTTCGCAGATTCAAAGATATGAATATTGCTCTAAAGGAAGGCAACTTCCATATTGCATTCCTCTGTACCTGGAAACTTGCAGAATTGAAATTCTCAAAGCAGAAAATAGGAACTATTTATGATTTTATTCATATAGGGAGTTTCATATGAGGAAACTCTCCCAATGCATATAAGTACATTCTTTACAACTTATAATCCAAAAAGTTGCCCATTGAGCAAGGTTAAGTGTCTTGCCCAAAGTCATATAGTGAGTAGGCATTAAAAGCATTGAACACAAGTATTATCAACTTTGAGGCTAAAAAAATTAATCTTAAAGAAGGGATACAGAGGATTTAAGTCCTGTTCACCTCAGTTTCCTTATTTGTAAAACAGGAATGAAAGTAGCACCTACATTTTAAGGTTGTTGTGAGGATAGAATGAGTTAGTTTTTGTAATGCTTTGCAAAGTTTAAAGTGCTATATGAATACTATTATTATTAAAGGAGTTGAAAGGAATGAAACATGGAGAAGGTAGAAAATTGTGCTAGAAGAGGGAGCATGAGAGGCAGATAAGTGACACAATGGATAGACACAAGTCCACTGGACTTGGAGTTGAGAAGAACTGAGTTCAAGTCAATCTTAGACACTAACTAGCTATGTGACTCTAGGTAAGTCATTTAACTTCTGTCTGCCTCCATTTTTCCAACTATAAAATGGGGATAATAACAAAACCAATCTCCCAGGATTATTGTGAGAAAAAATATATTCATAAAACACTTAGCACAATGCTTGGTATGTAGTAGATGCTTAATAAATGCTTCTTTCACTCAGACTCCACTAAAACAAAATGAAAACTTTGGAATATAGAGGATAATGGGCATAAGATGGGGCCGCAGCAGAAAATCTTCAAGGTACAAATTTATCATTTTCACTTTGTTCTGTAAAGGAAAAAACACGTTTAGGTGATGTCCACTTCCCTCCCTTTCCTGAACCAAATGTAGACAGAGATGTCAGTGTGATATAATTGAAATAGGAGCTCCAGATTCCAATCCAGATTCTGCTGCTTATTGGCTATGTGACTTTAGATAAGTAGCTCTTTTACTCTCTGTAAGCTTCAATTTACTTTTAATAAAATGAGGATTTGTCAAAAAAGTCAAAAATGTCCTCCAGAAATATGCAATCTCCAAGAAAATGCTGTACTGATTTTACAGAGTCTTGTCCAGCAAGCAAAGAATATATTCTAGGATTTAAGAAGTAAAAATTTCATAAATGCCAAGATTATCTCAGAGGGCATCTTATCCAGATAGACAGTAAGTTCCTTGAGGGCAGGGCCTAAGCACTTAGCAAAATGCCTAGCAAATATAAAGGGCGTAATATATTATTATAATTGATTTTGCTGATTGATCACTTTATTCTTCTGTTTTTCAGAAGAAATTAACCTAAATGCTTTTACTCCGTTCCATTCTCTAGAGTATTCATTTGTTTTTTGTGTAATGGACTTCCTTGACACTCTAAAGAAACCTATGGACTTCTCAGAATATTTTTAATTCATAAAATAAAATATATATGAAATCCAAAACCAACTTGCATAAGATTTTCTTCATTGATGGAAGTTAATTCCTCAGTGCATGGGGAACAGAATTGACAGAAGCTAAAATGAAGAGAGATTCTGATCTTCTGACTTCCAGAAAGAAGATGTAGTTCTCATTTTTCTTTGGATACCTGAAAGGAAAGAAAGACTCCTGGAAGAAGCTAATCTTACTTTTCCTTCAGGAAACTGATGAGAATCTAGCATTTGGTGTCTTCTTTCTGGAGCTACAAGACTACGATCTTTTTTTCTCTCAAACTCCTACCAGTTCTACCCCATTAAATAATCAGTGGAGGAAAATTTCCATCAAATAGAAGAATTTTATAGATATGGAATAATGAGCCACAGTTTTTATGGAGAATTATAAAGTTAGGCCATTATATCAACAGGAAATTATTAAAATATTTTTAAAATAAATTCAAAGAAAATCCACATTAAAAACCTTGCTCTAGGAGCTTTGAAGAGAGAAATTTCCCAGTTACCTATTCTACCATCATATAATATAGTTAGAAAAGTTTTTTTAATCTAACCTGGATCTCTCTTTTTTCTCTCTAAACTCTTTGAATAAAAACAAAGATGCCTTTTGTATTGCTAATGTAAAATCACATTACCAATCTCTCACTCTCCATCCTGATGAAGTAATTTAAGAAGGCCTGAACTAGATCAAAGTAAAGCTCAGTTGAATAACCAATGTGGCCCCTTCTGACACTTTGGATTTTTTTTTTTCCTGAGAGGACTGCTGTATAAATTCAGATAAGGTCAAGTTCCCCTGGACTTTCAGATCATACTGAGATCATAGCAAAAGAAGCAGTGAACCATAGCTGTTTATGAGTTTTAGTTAAATAGTCTAAATGTAGAAAAGTCAAAGTAGAGGAAGAGGTAAAATAGATGACCAAGAGAACAATGGGTCATTAGTCTTGTGATGCACACATTCTGAGGAAACTGGGAGAAGAAGGTAGAATGGGCTAGAAATGAGGGGAGGAAGCAGCAACCCTGGATGATTCTAAACACCACATTTTAAGGGAGGCATCATGAAAATTAGTGTAGGATACTAGATAGATAATCAGAAGACAAACCTAAATTCTAACCCTAATTTTTACACAAACTAGCAGTGTGACCTTAATCAAGTTATTTAGACTCCCTGATCTTCAGTTTCTTTATTTGTAAAATGAAGAGGCTGATCTAGAGCAGAACTTCTTTAACTTTTTCCATGAACAACCACTTTTCACCTGGGAAATTTTTGTCATCCCTGAGTATATAGATATATAAAATAAGTATACAAGTTAAATATTTCCTGATAATAAATCATAATTTTGTGACTCCCACATTCAATTATATGACCCCATATGGAGTCACGATCCACAACTTAAGAAGCTTTGGACTAGATGATCTCAAGGGGTCCTTCCATTTCTAACATTTTGAGATTTCACAAACTTTCCCCATCTACATTATAGATTTCATCACATTTCAGATAATAGGAAGTTTTGGATTAGCTAACTCACTGACTGGCACTAGTAAGTCACTGCTCTCCCACTTCTCAATTTTTCTCTTTATAAAATAGATGATCATAACTTATTCACAGCTTTAAAGAACTTGGGTCTCTGCAGTAGAGTAAACCCATGGATATTATATATTATTACTATGTGGAAGATTTCAATTAAGATTTCCTTAATTGTCTGAACCCTTATGAAGCATCTTTCTGTCAATATTTGTTAAAAGCACTTGATAGCTACTGATTAGACTTGTAGCACAAATCCCCAAATATATACAACACATATGTACACACACATCACACAACATTCTCAATAGCTATAGAAAGGATTTTTTCATGAGGCTCTGAGTGCTTCCCAGTGGCAAATTTTTCATTAATCTAGATTGGAGGAGGAAGAAATCATTTAGGGGTCTAGAGAGCTTCTCTGAAAGATTCCCTTTTCTTATAAGGGAAAAATCTCTTCTTCTGGGGCATCCCCATTCTTAGGCCTAGTTAGAGGGCAGGAAGAGAATTCCTTTCTTGTGGCCAGCAAACATTTCCCTCTTCCAGAAGTACCCAAGTTATTAATTCAAACCTTAATTGACTCAACTTCTCTCAGAGTCCTCTTTCTTCTTTTTGGAGGGCTAAGAGATGGCATGCTAAACTCTTCCCAATGCTTTCCATTATAGAGGACAGAAACTGGACCCTTTGCCACAGCTGCCCTTTCTGGTTTCGATTCTATGGAAGAAGATATCCCCCAGTATACCCTTCCTTAGTTTTCCCTCCACCTTTTGCTGCCATCTTTTTTGGCTTGTCTATCCTTTTAGATTGTGAGCTCCATGAGAACATGAACTATCTTTTTATTCATTGCATCACTAGCAATATTCCTAGCCCATAGCAGACACTTTATCGAAGTTTCTTGTATTAGATTAGAGGGTTTAGGTCATTCTTTAGATAATCTGATCATTCCAGCTCCCCATCTTGGGAACTTGAACTTTTGATTGGTGGACATTTAGGCTATTTAGCCTAGATCTAGACCAGTTATGTTTCTCCAAGTTTTGCTGCCTTCCTCCTGCTTTCCAACAAATTTGAGAACACTATTCAAATCAACACCATCATTCCTGGAAATGTGTCAATTAATTGCCCTTTGGTTTCAATTATCTTCCCTTTGACTCCCCAACTCAAACACCCTTTGCAGGCCAAGATTCTCCTATGTGTATTGTCTTTCCCTATTAGCATGTAAGCTCCTCGAGGTAAGGGGCTGTCTTGCCTTTTTTTCCTTCTTGGCACACAATAAGGGCTTAATAAATATTTTTTGATTAATTGATTTTATAGGATTGTGAAGGTCCTCAGAGACTATGTAGAAGCTAGATTCTAGATTCCCCTCATTTTACAGAAAAGGAAACTGAGGTCTAAGAGAAAACTTAAACAAGATCAAGTGGAAAGGAGCAGAACCAAATCTACTGATTCCAAATCCACTCCTGGAAATATCATTTCCTATTACTATACATTTGCTTAAGTTGTCTCCCAATGCCTCCTCCACTCTCCTGGAATTCTTCCTCCTTCTACTCGAAGCCTAACCCAAGCACCATATCCTACTTGAAGCCCTTCCTGATCTTCCATTCATTAGTGTTCTATGCCATTGTCCTTTACTAAAAAATACTTTATATTTACCATATTTTTTTCATTTCATTTTATATGTACATGTTGTTTCACTTAGAATATGTGTCCAGCACAGCTGCCTAATATTGCTTGTTGAATCAAATTGAATTGCCGCCCCCCCCAAGAATCAGAGAAATCAGGGTAGACTATTATAAAGGCAGTGAAACTTTTTTTATTAAAACTTTTTATTTTCAAAACATATGCATGGATAATTTTTCAACATTGACCCTTGCAAAACCTTGTGTTCCAAATTTTCTCCCTTCTCCCCATCCCCTCCCTTAGATGGCAAGTAATCCAATATATATTAAACATGTGCAATTCTTCTATACTTATTTCCACAATCATTATGCTGCACCAGAAAAATCAGATCAAAAAAGAAAAAAAGGAGAAAGAAAACAAAATGCAAGCAAACAACAAAAAAGAGTGAAAATACTATGTTGTATTCCACACTCAGTGCCCACAGTCCTCTCTCTGTGGTTCTCTTCATCACAAGATCATTAGAACTGGCCTGAATCACCTCATTGTTGAAAAGAGCCATGTCTGACAGAATTGATCTTCATATAATCTTGTTGCTGTGTACACTGATTTCCTGGTTTAGGCAGGGAGACTTTAGAAAAATCAATTGCTCAATTCTGCAGCTTACCTTACCAATCAGTTATTTATTGAATGAATAAGCATTTAGTAAGCACTTATTATGTTCTAAGCACTGTGCTATACACTAGGGATGCAAAAAATGGCCAAAACAAGCAAACAAAACAATCCCTGTCCTCAAGAAGATTACATTCTAATTTGAGAGATAACATATAAAATATATGCAAAATAAATGAAAGGTAATCTGAAAGAGTGAAAGCATGGGAGGGATTTGGCAAAAGTCTTTTGTAGAAAATGGGATTTGAGTTCAATTTTGAAGGAATATAGGAATTCTAAGCAATAGTGGTGAGGAAAGAGAGCTTTTTAGGCATAGGGAACAACAAGGCATGGAGTCTTCAGGAGTATAATGTTCAAGGAACACTAAGAAAGACAGTATAACTAGATTGTAGAATACAAGGAGAGGGAAGTAAAATATGATTGGAAACATAAAAAGGAGTCATGTTGTGAAGGATTTTAAACCCCCAAAGGAGGTCTTTATAGTTGATACTATAGGTAAAAAAAAGAGGCATCACAGGAGTTTATTGATTTGGAGGATGGGCTAATATGGTTTGACCTGCCCTTGGGAAGATAACTGAGTGGAAACCATAATCCACCAAATGTTTATTGGAATGAAGAATTTAAGAAAGTCTAAGATGTTTTTATCATTGTTCAAGAACTGAAAATTAGTATAATCGAGAATTTAAATCCATCCCAACTATGCCCTGCCAAAAAGCATGGTCCTGAAATGAGCCCTTTTCCTAGGAAAACAGGATCTGCCTGATTGCCAGACAGCCTGGGACCCATCTGCCCAAGATTGTGAAACAAGTTGCCTGGGAAATATTCATCCCATTCATGCCCTGTTGAGAAGTTCCTGGAAAGGACTCTCATTTCTAGAGAAGATCTGCAAACCAAAGAATCTGCATTTGCTTTTAAAAAAATGCTAAAAAAGAAAATAAAAAAAAATGGGGGGGTAGCTAGGTGACACAGTGGTTAGAGTACCAGCCCTGAAGTCAGGAGGACCTGGGTTCAAATCTGACCTCAGACACTTAATACTTCCTAGCTGTGTGATTCTGGGGAAATCACTTAACCCCAATAGCCTCAGCAAAAAAAAAAAAAAAAAAAAAAA
>MU174354.1:39644518-39652018 GCA_016696395.1 Antechinus stuartii
TATATATATATATATATATATATATATATATATATATATATAGTAGCCATCTTTAGGTGGAAGGAGGAGGGGAAAAAAAAGAATTTTACATGATAATTTTGTTCTCTATTTAAAAGAAATATCAAGTTGTGCATAATAGATTTATAGTTTCATGTATTATCATTATTATTGAATTATATTTAATGTTATAGAAATGTTTGTTTTATTCCATAGATTAAAAATAAAATTTTAAAAAAGAATGGGTACAATTTTGATAATTGGAGATTATAATGGAGAGAAAGGAAAGTCAGTCTAGGGCAATAAAATGGTATAAGCTAAGGCAACTGGACAAAACAATCAATAGGTTATGTTTGGAGGATGGCAATAATGGTAACATGCCTGGAACAAAGTGGTCATGGGGGAAGTAGAGAGAATTCCAAAAGGGAATTGTGGCCAGATTATGATGTGTCTTAGATGCTAGAAAATTTTTTGTGCCTGGGGGAAAGAGGTATAAAACCTGTCCTGGGCAAATAGACAAAATGTACCCTCATTTAGTCTGGGGAAGAGACAGCAGAGAACTTAGGGTACTAGGAGCTTCCTGTTTCCAACTAAATGCTAAGCTCAGTTGTTTCTATGTTGCTAAAGGACTGAAAATTTTTTCACTGCCCTCCTTTAAAATTTAATCTCCTAGGACAGAGTCCCGATCACCCTGGCCCAGTTATTTCTCAGCGTAATCGCTTCCAGGCTGTCTTTGACCCCAGACAAGCTTCTGCCCAACTGATCCTCGCACTGAAATTACCATTGTCAACCCCCCACATTTTCTGCCCACCACAACTCCACTTGTTTATTGGCCCAGCTTCCCCACATCCTGCCTGGGTCTTTGGACTCCCAGGGAAAGATTGTGATCTCCCTAATCAAAATGCCACTGCCTGCTTCAACGGTGACTCAGCTCTGGGTTCCACCCCGTCTGGTTCCACTGGACATCACCTTGGGCTGACCTCCGTCATGTGCAAGGGTGCTTCCCAGTAGGAAGCCTGTAACTCCTTCACCTGGCAGCTGCCAATTGGAACAAACCATCCACGGCATAAGGTAACCGGCCCACCCACCACCAAGCCTCCCTCTCTCTTTAGACAGGTCACAGATTTAGAGACAGAAGGAGCTTAGAGGTCATCAAGTCCAGAGCTTCTAAAACTTTTTCCACTTGAGACTCTTTTTCACCCAAGAAATTTTTGTACAACCCCAGGTATATAGGTATACAAATCAAACATTGACTAATAACAAATCATAAATTTATTATCCTAATATCATGCCTGGAACATTGGAGACATGTAGCACTGACTGAACATAACCAGATTGCCATTCATTGAAAGGAGTCAAACCAAAAAAAAAAAAAATGCCAGCTAAATCACCTTATGACTCAAAATATATGTGTGTATACATATATATAAATATACGTGCATATATATATTAATATATATGCATATGTATTTATATATACAAAATATTCTGCACAGACTAAATACTATACCTCCCATTATGTGGAACTGTATTAATAAAACACAAATTAATTTTTAAATACTACTGAATCCAGAACAGATTTGTGTGTCATTATATGTTTTCTTAATTAATAGAGATTACTGTTATCATTTTCTTTCATCTCCCAGTTGAATTTAATTTATGACCTATCTGAGTCTCAGTTTGTATATCTGAAAAACAAGACAGGTGGACTAGATGATCTCTAAGGTCTCTTGCATTTCTAAATCTGTATTCCCGTAATCTATGGGGTTATCCCCAAAATAGTATATTAGAAAGTTCTACTTATAATTTAAAAGGTTGGAAGCTCCTAATATAAGTGAGATGGATATATAAGCTCATTGATATGGAAGTTCTCTCCAAAGAGGAAGATCAGAAACCTTTCCTGTCTGCTTATCTTATCCAACCACTGTGTATGATCTACCATAAGTTCACCCAGAGTGTCCATCTGATGTACTTGCCTGATAACTTAATAAGTGAAACCAGAATGGTGGCACTGGGAAAGACAAAAGAAGGGACTGATTTGGGAAAATGAGAAAGAATAATAAGTAAGATGTGATTACTGATAAGTTATGAGAATGAGAATAGGGTGGGAAGAGGAACAGGACAAGGAAGAATAGGATGTCAAAGATAACTTCAAGGGTTTTAGCATTGATTATTGGGAGAATAAAGCTATAAATGAGAAATTAAAAAGGTAGATTTGCTTTAAAATGTGTGAAGGAAGAGTGTGAGCTTTTAAAGAGTGAAAATGTTGAGAGAAAGAAACAAAGAATACATCATTTAGAGGGTAGCATCATACCTTTAGAATTAAAACAAACAAACAAACAAAAAAACAAAAAAACTTTAAAGGTTATCTCATCCAACCTCATCATTTTACAAGTGACTTGCTTAAGTCACAAAAGTATTAAATATAATTAAATATAACCAATTTATACCTAGGCATTTATTAAATTTTATTATCTCGGATCCATAGCATAAAATAGAAATTGGAAAAAATTCCCTAATCACCTCTTAAAAGAGATTCCAAAATGAAAACTCCAGAAATATTATAGCCGAATTCCAGAGAAAATATTACAATCATTCAGAAAGAAATAGTTCAAATATTGCAGAATCATAGCATCACATGAAATTTAGCAGCTTTCACATTAAAGGGTTAGAGGACTTAGAATCTAATATTCCAGAAAACAGAGGATCTAGGATTACAATCAAGAATAACCTACTTAGAAAAACTGAGCATAATCCTTCAGGGAGTAAAGTGGATATTTAATGAAATAGAGGAATTTCAAGCATTCCTGATGAAAAGATCAGAACTGAATAGAAATTTTCACACATAAACAGAAGACAGATGAGAACATCAATGAAATAAACATTAAAAGGTAATCATAAGAAACTTAAAAATGAAACTCTTTATATTCCTATATGGAAAGATGGTATATGTAGCGCCTAAGAACTTTACCATTATTAGGAGTTAAAAGGAGTCTGCATAGTTAGAGGGCATGGGTGTGGATCAATTATGTTGGGATGATTTGCAAAAAAGGAAAGGAAAGGAAAGAGGAAAGGAAAAGGGAAAGGGAAAGGGAAGGGAAAGGGAAAGGGAAAGAGAAAGGAAAAGGGAAAAGAAAAGGGAAAGGAAAAGGGAAAAGAAAAGGGAAAGGAAAAGGGAAAGGAAAAGGGAAAAGAAAAGGGAAAGGAAAAGGGAAAGGAAAGGAAAAAGGAAAGGGGAAAGGAAAGGAAAAAGGAAAGGGGAAAGGAAAGGAAAAAGGAAAGGGGAAAGCAAAGGAAAAAGGAAAGGGGAAAGGAAAGGAAAAAGGAAAGGGGAAAGGAAAGGAAAGGATACACTGGAGAAAAAAGGGAAAGAAGAGGTAGAATGGGGCAAATTTTCTGACATAAAGGACGGATGCAAAAAAGAGCTTTTTTAGAGCAGGGGAAATGGGGAGTCAATGCTTGAACTTGACTCACTGAAATTTGTTGATAGAATATATATGCATATATATATACACACACATATATATACACACACACTCAGTTGAGTATAAAAATATATTTTATTCAATAGAGAGAGGAGGGAAAAGGAATAATGGGGAAGGTTGGATTAGGGAAGCAGTGATCAGAAGCAAGATGGACTATTGAGAAGAGACAAAACAAAAAGAGAGAGAAGGATAAATAGAGAAAAATGGGATGAAGAGAAATGCTTAGTCAGTTATCATAACTGTGAATATGAATGGTAAGAGCTAACCCATAGAACAGAAGAAAATAGCAGAATGGATTGGAAACCAGAATCCAACAATATGTTGTATACAAAAGACAGAAAAATACACACACACACACAAAGAGAGTTGAAATGAAGGCTAGATCAGTCTGTTTTGCTTCAATTTAAGTGAAGAAGGAGGGGTAACAATCATGATCTCAGACAAAACAAAAGCAAGAATAGACCTAATTAAAAGAAATAATAAGGGAATCTATATTTTGCTAAAAGGTAATAACAATGAAGTACTTTAAAAATATTTACAGCAAGTTTCTCTGATAAGGCCTCATTTTTAGGCAACTGAATCAAATTTCTAAAAAATAAAAGTCATTGCCCAGTTGAAGGATATGAATAGACAATTTTCAGGAAAAGAAGTTAAAGCTAGTCATACGAAAAAAATGCCTTAAATTACTATTGATTAGAGAAAGGCAAATTAAAACAACTCCGAAATACCACTTGACAATTATCAAAAATGACAAATGCTTGAGGGAATGAGGGGAAAATAAGTACACTGATGAATTGTTGGTGAAGTAATAAGATGACCCAATAATTCTGTAGAACAACCTGTCCAAAGAACTATAAAACTATGCATACGTTTTGAACTAGCAATATTACTATTGCATCTGTACTCCAAAGAGATCAAAGGAAAATGAAAAGGACTTACATGTACAAAAATATCTATTGTAGCCCTTTTTATAGTGACAAAGAATTAGACATTGAGGGGATGCTCATCAAATGGGAAATGGCTAGAAAAGTTGTAGCATATGTTTGTGATGAAGTACTATTGTGCTTTAAGAAATTATGAGGGGGGATGGTGTCAAAATCATTGGATATGAGTTGATGCAAAGTGAAGAAAGCAGAACTAGAATATAATTGTGCATAGTAATAGCAAGGTTGTCATGATAATCAATTATGAAAGATTTGATTGCTCTGATCAATAAAATAATCCTACATAATTCCAAAGGACTCATGATGAAAAAAATGTTATCTCTCTTCAGAGAAAGAACTTATAAACTGAGTGTAAATTGAAGTATAGTTTTCTCATTTTATTTTTTATTGTGATATGGCTAATAAAGAGGTATGTTTTGCATGATTTCACATGTATAATTGATATTTTGTTTACCTTCTCAAGGATAGAGGGCAAGCTGGGAGAGAGAGAGAGAATATGTAGCTCAACATTAAAAAAAAGAAAAGAATTTAATTTTTTTTAAAGAAACAATAGGGAGCCATTGGAGCCTTTTGAAAAATGTGTGTGTGTGACATAGTCAGACCTGTGCTTTAGGATCATTTTATTATCAACTAGTGTGAAAGGTAAATTAGAGAGGGGAGAGATTTGAAGCAAAGAGGACAATTAGGGAAGCTATTGAAATAGTCAAGGTGAAATGTAATGAGAAGCTAGATTAGAGCAGTTGTGATATGAAGGGAACAAATGTATGAGAAGTTGAAGAATCAATAAGCATGGTATACAGGAAGCCAGAGATGTGGAAGAACCCAGTAAGACTCTTAGAATGACAACCAAAGTAACTGGAAGCATTTAGAAATAGAACAGTTAGTGTGACGAGGTTTTAAAAAAAACATAATGAACTTGCTTTTGCACAAGTTGAATTTGAGATGCCTTTGGGATATTTGAGTCAAAATGGCTAGGAACCATAATTAAATATGGGGTAGTAGCTCAGGAAAGAGATGAGAATTGGACATACAAATTTGAAAGACCTCAGCCTAGAACTGAAAGGTGAGTAGATGGTAGCTGATGAAACCACAAAACAATGCAAGAAAGAAAAGAAAGAGAATGCTTAAAAAAGAGACCATGGACATATAATCTAGAGGTGAAAAAAGAGCAAAAGAGGAAGCATTTGTAAAGCACCCACTATGTACCAAGCACTGTAGTGTTTTGTTTTGTTTTGTTTTTACAAATATTATATTGTTTGATCCTTGCAACCCTAAGAGGTAAAGATTCTTGTTTTTCAGCTAAGGACACTGTGCCGAAGAGGGCATGGTCAACAATGTCAAGAGAAAGACAGATGTGACAGAGATGGAACTGACAGGGAAGCAAGATGAAAATCAGAACTGAGTTATATCTTGGAAACCAAATGGGGAGCAAGATTCAAGACGCTGATCAATAGCCCCCAAAATAACAATTAGGGGAAGGATATTGATGACTAAGCAAAGATCACTAGGTCTGGCAGTCAGAAGGTTATTAGGAACTTCTGAAGTTTCATTAAGCCCAGGAAGGCAGAACTGGAATTGCAGGCAGTTAAAGAAATAGAAGCAGTCCATGTCAATCGCTCTTTTAAAATACCTGGTAGTAAAATGACAAGTCATTAGTCAGTTGGTGGTAAGAGGGGGTCAAATGAATGTTTTCTTTTTCAAAATAAAGGAAGCCTGTCAGGAAGGAACCATAGAAAGAGAGAAACTGAAGATGGTAAAGATGGCAAAGTGAGAGAGGGAAACTGAAAAAAGCTACATCCCAGAGGAAGCCAAAGAGTTTGAGACTGAGGGCACTGGTGGAAAGAATAAACTTGGGAATGGGAAGGCTATCTCTTCCTCTAAGACAAAAGGAAGAGAGAAGAGGGTGTTATCACAGAGCAATGATCTGCTGGGCAGGGAGACCCACTGCCAACATCCCTGATAAAGGTGCAGCCTCACTCCCCCCGCCGTTCCCTCTCCCATAGGCAACCACTAAAAAGAGGGAGACCACAAATTTTAATCAGGGTTAAACTGGTTCTTATTCCATGACTAGCAAGAGAAAGCCCCAGGGAGCAGAGAAACGCAGCTCTGGGGAATATGTTTACCTGGATGATTCTGCCTGTGAATTTGTGTTCCCCTGGGTTCTCTGTCTCTGGGGAGATGCTTCTGGTCCTTCAAACCTGTTAGTGATCTTAGACAGTCCAAAGAGCTGGGCGGTAAAGGGGTGGTCACAAGAATTACTGCCACTGCTGTCTCCTTAGAAACACCTCCTGAGATTCCCTGGTGTACCTGTGCCGGAGGTAGCAAAGAACTAGGAGTAGGAAGGTAAAATTATAGGGAAAAGTGACATAAATCAACACAGGTTAAGTTACAAAGGACATAAGAAAGGGAAAAGAATTTTTTTTGAGGGAGGATGAAACACTAAGTTTGAATTTTGATTCTGATACTTATTAGATATATGACTTCTAGTGAATATCTATTTCTTTGGGTCTCATTTTTCTCATCTGTCAAATGAAAGGTTTGAACAAGATGATCTTTAAAGATCCCTTCAGGTCCAATATTCTGTAAGTCTGAGGAACTTTGTATCTGGTAATCTCAATGTTTTTGGGCTATATTAAAATAGCCCCAGAGTTTGAATATCCAAAAGCTCATTAAGATATCACTGTGAGGAACATAGTCTATATTCCCAGGACCTTCCAGCCTCCCTCAGATCCAGTCCCAAATTTGTCCATCTGTACCATGTTCTCCCTGGATGGGTGGTTTCTGTGGGAATCTTAAGTGCCCAAATCTTTAACATTTGTGGCTTTGAAATCTTACTCTTATAACAGCCTAATTCCACATTTGGCAAAGCTGATGTAATATGTGGTACTTGGAATTTTAATTATTTCATCATTTTGGGGGACAATTCATTATATGAAATGGAAACAAATAAAACCCTGTTTGTGACATTTCTAAGCCTGAACCCCGAACTCTGAGCAATTCTTCCATTTTGAAAATAATGATTTAAGGAGAGCCAGGGTGCATTTCCTCTGAAGAACTGAGCGCTATGCTTAATG
>MU174354.1:39655252-39725835 GCA_016696395.1 Antechinus stuartii
TCTCTCTCTCTCTCTCTCTCTCTCTCTCTGTCTCTGTCTCTCTTTATCTCTTTCTCTCTCCATCTCCCTCTTTCTTTCTCTCTCTCCCTCTCCCTCTCCCCAACCCCCCTTACCTTGCCTGCCCCTCCCTGGAGGCCTTACCATGTTTAAACTGCAGTGAAAAATTATAGCACGCAGCCTACCCTTCTCCTGGCTGAGCTCTGACTCTCCCGTGATAGGGGGATGGTTCACAACACACATGTTCCTTTGTTCGTCTGGACCCCGTGTTATGTTTGCATAGCAGCATGTGGTACCACTAGAGGAAATCGAACCAATACCGAGAGTTCAAGGAACAGCCAATCTCCACTGGGGGGCTGGGGGGAAGGGGGACAACTGCCGAGCTGGGCAGTGATGAATGGGTGTGTGGAGAGACTGTTGGGAAGCCCAGAGGAAGGTAACTGGTGGGTTAAAGCTGTGTTTAATGAAAGGGACCATACTGGGCAAGGCATGCAGACTGAAATCTAGGCAAGTCTTTGATGCTAAATCATGAAGATTTAGATCATAAACATTATGAGGGCAGGGATGCTATCAAGCAGCAGGATGATTTGCATATCAGGAGCAGGCAAGAACCTTAGCAGTCAATTCCCAGATCAATACAGTTATATCCTTTCTACACTGAGATTTTTCCCTATCAAGGTTTTGATACATTGCAAGTTGGCATAACAAATTAATTGGGAATTCTGGAGGAGTTTTGCAGAAGCTGCAGATGACATGCAAAGGCCAGAAGAAGACACAGAAATAACCCAAATTTTGCAATAATATGCTGGAAACACCCTATGAAAGAAAAAGAAAAATTCAGACTTCTCTAATATGAAAGTAGGGCCAAAAAATGTTAAGCATTTTCCAGATTATGGGGATACCGTATCCCTAAGTTCCAGGATATAGAAGGGATAAAAATATATTCAACCCCAGTTTCTGCTAAGTTATAGTCATGCATCTACAGCCCCAGCGTCAGCTAGGGACACCGTGGATAGAGTGCCGGGTCTGAAGTCAGAAAGACTCATCTTCCTGAATCTGGGAAAACTGACCTCAGATACTTATTAGCATGTGATCTTGCAAGCCACTTAACTCTGGGTGCCTCAGTTTCCTCATCTACAAAATAAACTAGAGAAGAAAATGGCAAACCTCCACAGCAGCTTTGTCAGGAAAACCCAAATGGTATCACAACTGAAACAACTCAAAAATAACAATGATGAATCTCCAGCTGCCTCTTTGATACAATGAAATAGAGGTACCATAGACATCTCAAACACAATATGTTCAAAATCAACATCATTATTTTTGTCCTCCAAAATCCTTCCCCTATTACTGTCAAGAGCACTGATTATCCTCCCAATCCCCAAGGGCCATACTCTTAGTATCATCCTTGATTCTTCACTCCGTACTCTCAGTCACCCCACAGATCCCATCCACCCCTTAATTCTTTTTCCATCTTCCTATCCATTCTCATAGCTGAATCCTTCTCTCCCTCATACAATCACAACTCTAATTCAGGCCCTCATCACTTCTGGCCTGGACTATGGACTAATTGCTCTTCTTGTCTCTCCCCTGCATGCTCCCAAATCCAACCTCTGCTCAGCTGTCAAGGTGATTTTTCAAAAGTGTAGGTTTGATCATACATTGCCCTGTTCAGTGAGTTCTAGTGGTTCTCTATTGCCATCAATGATTAAATCCTCTGTATTTAAAGCATTTATTTTCATAAAACATTCCTTTCCTACCTTTCCAGCCTTCTGACATCATATTCCGCTCTTCTCCACACACTTTATGATCCAGATTCACTAATCTATTTGAAATTTTCAGAACATTACCTATAGCCATGTCTAACTGAGCAAGCTTTACAAATGAAGAAACTGAGGCACATAGATAATACAAGAAAGTAACTTACCTAATCAGGTACAATCACTATAGTATATATACTATATATGTACATATATTTGTATATATACATATATTTGTGTATGTATGTGCATATATATATATATATAGGAAGGTCTGGATTCAACCCCAGATATTATGACCCCAATTGTTGTTGTTTTGTTAAGTTATGTCCAACTCTTTATGGCAAAGATACTGGAATGGTTTGACATTTCCTTCTTCAACTCATTTTATAGATG
This sequence comes from Antechinus stuartii, assembly GCA_016696395.1. NCBI lineage: Eukaryota > Metazoa > Chordata > Mammalia > Dasyuromorphia > Dasyuridae > Antechinus > Antechinus stuartii. The sequence goes on from MU174354.1 coordinate 39,657,406, forward strand.
AAGAACTGAGGCAAATAGGGTTAGGTGATCCATCCAAGGTCACACAGACTGAATCCTGAGTTGAATTCAGATCACCTGATTCCAGGTCTAGCACTCCATCCACTGCCCACCTAGCTGCCCTTTATGATACCATGTGTCTAACTGCATATTTTTAAGGAAACAATGAATATCTCAGGATGGAGCTATCTCAGAAGTCAGTGCCGAATTTGCCTAGTGCCCAGTGAGGTGTTCTCTGTTAGGGTACGGAGCAAGAGAAGCAGAATTCAAAGCTTCTAGGAATTCCACTTGGAAGCTTGGTACTTTGGAGGCTCTCCCATTAGGGTTTACATAGTTTGTCCATTTTAAAATTTATAATCAGGACCAGTGCTCAGAAAGATTTTGAAATAGGAATATCCAGTTTCTAGACCTTTTCTCCAGCTTTTTCTCTTCCTCTTTTTAATATCAGTTGCAAGAAGGTCAGTATCCTCACTCTGCCATTTAGATGTAGTACCAGGAACATTAATGTAGAGCACCTCCCACACTTATCCCTATTTAGAATGTTCTCTCACACATCTGGATCTCTTTCTCACCTTTCACCCCCTTTGAAAAGGTTTTCTTTTGTGCCTCCCCCTTCTTTAGTCCCCTTTCAGTGTGACTTTAATAGAGAAACACTGCATTGAGAGCCAAAGAGACAGGATTCTGTGATGAGGAAAGGGTTTAAACCTTTAATTTCATTGATAAAGGAATTTCCTAGATAAGACCAATTTCTCTACCCACACAGATTGGCCCTCTCTAGTCTTAGAGAATTGCTTAGAAACTGGAAACTGAGTAGATGTTCATCTGCTGGAGAATGGCTGAATAAATTATGGTATGTGAATGTTATGGAATGTAAGAAATGACCAGCAGGATGATTTCAGAGAGACCTGGAGAGACTTACATGAACTGATGCTAAGTGAAATGTGCAGAACTAGGAGATCATTATACACAGCAACAATAAGATTTTATAATGATCAGTTCTGATGGATGTGGCTCTTTTCAACAATGAGATGATTCAAACCAGTTCCAATGATCTTGTGATAAAGAAAGCCATCTACACCCAGAGAGAGGACTGTGGGAACTGAGTGTGGATCACAATATGGCATTTTCACTTTTTTTGTTTCTGGTCACTTTTTTTCTTACTCATGTTCTTTCCTTTTTGATCTGATTTTTCTTGTGCAACAAGAAATATATATACATATATTGGATTTAACATATATTTTAATATGTTTAACATATATTGGATTACTTTCCATTTATAGGAGGGGGTGGGAGGAAGGAGAGGAAAATTTGGAACAAAAAGTTTTGCAAGGGTCAGTGTTGAAAAATTATCCATGAATGTGTTTTGAAAATAAAAAGCTTTAATAAAAAAGAGAGAATTGCTTACTGTGCTGAATGACTAAGGAACTTTCTCAGGGTTATAAATGAATCACCCACAAACACCTAACCCCAGCATGAGTTAAAGAAGGACTCTTATTGAGACTGTAACTTGCAAATAACTAAGCAAGACATTCTGTATCCTCAGTCCTTACAATCACTGTAGTATAAAGTCTGACAAGCCCAGATAGAAAGGAATATCTATGAAAGACCTCAGGGACTATCTATTCAAGGGCCATGGCGTAGCTTCTGTGAGGTCTGAAGCTATCTCTTTTTCTCATCTGATGACCATATAGAGTTATATATTCTGTACCTCATTGAGATTTGCCCTTAGGTTATAATATACCTTGTTGTCCTATATATTATTGATTGTAAAATACATATTATATTCAAGACATGCACAAAGGTTAGCTATGGGGATTACCATAAATTAGGTATCTCCATGTGCATTATACTCTATCTAGGTACTATCTATATGTTGCTTATGATGTATGCTTACAGATGATTCCAGATAATTTACCAAGACTACAGATTCCTATGACAGAGGGGAGTGAAGGGATCGAGGGAGAGTAGGGTATGAGAATATAGGGAGATTGAAAAAACTGGCCAAAATATAGCATCAGAACAGTCAGGTTTTTCTACTACTGTAGGATATCCTTGATAAAGAAAAAAAAATTGAACTAAGTAGATAAGAACAATAACTTTGCTTCCTTACATTATCTTGGGTTATGACTTAAACTCATTTACATGCTGAAAAGAAAGGATTTTAGAATTATATGAGTATCTCACCCTAAGTTAGTTATCTATAATAGAATGTTTTTGATCACTTCTGAGACTTAGGTATAGAAAAGAAAAGATTTAATGATAGCCTAGAGACTGCCTCCCCAAAGAGTTTATTAGCTGGATATGAGAGCTATTATTAAAGAGCTATCTGCCCTCCCTGATCAAGGAGAGGTTATGGCCCCTATACCCTAACCAACTGAAGCTGAGATGCCTTGGGTGGTGCTGAAGGGATAAATTCAGGAAATAACAATAACAAAGTAGAACTATAGACTATAATTCCAGAGCAACACTCATCTGAGACTAAAGGACTAACAAACAATATGCCAGCAGAGAGAGTCTTCATGCACAGCCATCACCATAGACCAGGGGATACTAATTTCCCCAGTTGTCACCATTGGACCAGCTGGGACCAGTAAAGAAATATGTTTAATTGAGATGCTGCATTCAGTAGGGAATGTGCCTACTGAGAGAAAAGTAATGTCAGGACTGAAAAAACCTCCAGTGATCCTGCAGTTTCAGAAATGTGAGCTGCCTTCCCCTGAATAGTCCCCATGTGTTGACCTCTCATGCATGATCCCTATGCATGCTCATTCTTCATGATAATGGTATATATATTTATGGGACAGAGTGCCCGATATTGTAGAAGAAATGCTTTGCTAAAAAATTCTTTACTATGCTGTTTCACCAAATGCCTTTGGCTTTGAACAAATTATTTTCTGCTTAACTGAGGGAAAAAAGTAAATAGGAGTTCATTGTTTTGAGTAGTTGGAGACCTAAAGAATATCTTGAATCTAAAGTTATTAGTATCATAGAGCATGGGATGGACTCCCACATGTGAGGGGAAGGGCTGGCACAAAATTTGCAAAGACAGATCTAGCAATGGTATGCAAGATGAATTGGGGAGATGGAAAAAGTGAATATGTTATTGTGATACTCTAGGCAAGTGTTAATTAAAGCTTATGCTAAGATAGTCAAAATAGGAATAGAGAGAAATGGATGATTTTGAGAGTATTACAGAGATAGGATCAAATAGGATATGGGAACTATTTGTGTGTGAGAAGAAGAGTCTGGAATCAGAGAAAATACTAAAGTTTTAAACAAGGAGATTGAGAAAATGGTACCACTGACAGAAATGGTGGTCACAAGAACAAAATTGGAAGGGGAAGAATAATCTTTGTTTTAAACATGTTAACTTTGATGTGGCAGTGAGACATCCAAGTAAATATGTCCTGGAGACATTAGTACATGCAGGTTTGGGCAAAAAGCTAAACATGGAGAAAGGGGGCAATAGTTGAAACTGAGATTATCTCAGATGACCAAGGAAGAAAAAATAGGAAACAAAAAAAAGATAGTAGAGCCAAAGACAAACTTTGGTGGGTTTAAATCAGAACTGATATAAGGGATTAGGGAAAAAATGAAAAAAATAATGAAAGAAACACAATAAGAATGGTTAGATAAGAAAACAAAAAATTATAGTGTTTTGGTAACTGAGAACAAAGTATCCAAAAAAGAGAGGTTTGTTGGTATTGTTAGATGCTATATAAAACAAAGCATAAAACGGATATATACTCACCAAAGGTATTCATCATAATGAGAGGAAATTCAGTCCATAGTCTCTCTGGATGGTGAGGTCTTCTAAGATGCTCCAAATGTTTGTGGAAGACATGACAAATTAAATTCTAGAATACTGAAGAACCTCTTGGAAGTCTTCTATAGAATGCCTTAAAAGAGTTTGGACTTAGCATACATAAAAAAAGACTAAGTGAATATCTATTGCCCAGATAATGACATGCATTTGGATGAATATAGTACTTGTCAATCATAATCTATATCTTAAAATCACAGCACAAATAGACAGTGGGTAAAGTGCAAAGTTATATAGGCGAGCAGACTGAACTCCTTTCAGGAAATGGAAAAGTTAATTTAATGACCCCAAGTTTCTCCTAGAAAGATACAACATTTTAAAAATAAATTATATCTTTTGTGAATTTTTTTACATCCCCTATATTTACTAGTATTATTCATTTCTCACAAAACTGTCCTTTATACCTAAAAAAGCAGAGATGGATCTGGTAATATTTCAGAAAAATTAATCAATATATCCCCAAAGGCTGACATTATATGCAGTATTCCACACCCATAGACTATAACACCCCCCCCATAACTTTATTTTAAAAATCAGGAAAATGTCCCTTTTCATCTTTTTTCTTGGAATTCAATTTTATTCATTATAATTTCCAAGCATTCAGTTTTGATTCTTTTGTCATTGTTCTTTCTCACTGCTTTGTTGTAGTTATTATATATATTGTTTTCTGCTTCTACTTTGTTTTGACTCAGTTCATCTAAATCTTCCCTGGCTTCTCTCATAGTCATTGTTTCTCAGAGTACAGGAATAATACATTATATTTACATACTATAATTTGTTAAGTCTTTTCCCAGTTGAGAAGAGTACATATTTTTAATATCAATATTCAGTTCTAATATGCTCTATCACTAATATGCTCTAATATGGCTACAAGAGATGCAACATAACTGTTTCCAAAAATGAAGATCATCCAAAAGTTAATGGAGAAAAATGCTCCTAATATGGCTGCAAGAGCTATAACACAACAGTTTCCAAAAATGAAGATCATCCAAAAGTCAATGGAGAAAAGTCAATGGAAAAAGTGCATGTGAATAGGCTATAAAATATAATAATCCATGAGGAACAAGTATTTATTAAACATTTTTTTATGTGCTAGGCAATGTACTAAGTCTTGGGGATAACAAATGCAAGCCTTCACAAAACATATATTCTAATGAGGGAAGATAACACGTGAAAGGAAGCTTGAAAAGGAGGAGAGAATACTCTTATTAGGGTATGGCAGAGGAAAGATCCAGAGAGGCAGCAATACAACCTAGAGTAAAATGAAGACATGGCTGGTTTAAAATGGAGGTTCTGGGAAGAACTGGCCAATCAGAAGAAAAGAACACAGAAGTGAAGGATATTTCTGGTGTGAAAAGTCCAGGGGTAGCATGAACCTCCAGGTTTTTGTGGCATTCAGGGTAGAAAAAATCTGGGGAGTTAGGAGTGTAGAATAAAAAGGAATAAAAAATGTCATCAAGGAACAGTATTCTCAGAAGAAAAAATGAACCATTCTCATGGCTATAGGGAGGAATGACAGGTGAACAACTAGAGTACTATGCCTTTTAATCTCAGGAAAAATCAAGGAAAGACTCTTGGGTGGCTCTTGCATGGAAGATTTATGTGAAGATATAGGTCAGAGTCACACAGGATGCACAGGTATGGATGCTTTACAATGTGTATCATTAAAGAGGACATCTAAATCAATGAGACCACAGATTCCTGGAGTGTTTGTGTTAATGCCTTGCCCAGCATAATGTCTCTCACAAGTCATTGTTTAATAAATGTTCCTTCAAATGAACTAGTGACCATAACTAGTGACAAGACTACAAGGACTTGAGGAGAGAAAGTAGATGCATGTGAATATACAACTTTTTCAAGATGTTTAGCAGAAGCATAGAATAAATAGAGAGACGGTTAGAAAGATCAAGAGCAATTTTTTTAGGATGGGGGAGAATTTAAATGTATTTATGAAAAGATAAAGGAGCTGGGGGATAGGGGAGGAAAGTGAAAGACAGACAGACAAAAAGACAGGAACACAGACAGCCAAGATATAATGAGAAAGAAGATTCATGAGACGGGCTGTAACAAATGGAGTAAGATACTAGACAGTCAAGGCAATAAGGGCTGAAGGAAAGAGAAAATGGCTAAAAAGAATAACTACGACTCTTTAATGAGTGGAATGGAAGGGTTTCTAAGTAGCAATAAGGACTGAGAGGAGGCTGTACATTCTAATTTTATGAATGAAATCAGCTTAAGTCAGTGGCTTTCTCCTGTATAGCATAAGAACACAGAGAAATATCATAGTGGAGGCTAGCCAGGGCTGAGAATTTGCAGGCTGAGAATAGCTAAATTTAAAGCCCAAAGACTTCTAACAATGATGTATCATTGGTACTTTAACACACAAATGGATTGACTATAATCGGTTGTAACTAGTTATTCAGAGGTTCTCCCCAAAAAAAGATGACACCTGTGTTGGACCACAGATTTACCCTGGAGGATTACTCCTCTATTGAGAAGAAAATGACAGATTTATAGAATTATGAAAAGGACAAGGAATAAGGAAATTTGGGTTTTAATGCTCACTCTGATACTAATTAGCTATGTGCAAATCTTTTGATTTCACTGCACCCCATTTTGTTTCCTCCTCTATAAAATGAAAGAATTGGAAGTAAATCAAATATAAAAAGAGCCTTTCTATACTAAATAATCATAACCCTTTTTTTGTTGTTGTTGCTCAAGTAAGAAACTAGAAACAATGGCTGCCCTTCCATTAAGGAATGTGAACTAATTATAGTATATGAATAGTATGGTATAGTATCTATTGCATGGTAAGAAATGATGATCATGAGGATTTCTGAGAAACATGGGAAAACTTGTATGAACTAATGCAGAGAAAAATAAACAGAACTAAGAAAATGTTCAACAGAATAAATGAAAAGTGATCCTGGCCCTAAAGAAGAGATGGGTAAATGTGCCTTATTATTTTAAGTAAATAGGTGGGGGATTCTGGGTATAAAATGGTGAATATATGATCAGGTGGTATTACTATGACAGTAGGTTTTATTCAACCTTTTATTTATTATAAAAGAAAATTCATTGAATGGTAGACAAGATAGAAACGATATAAATTTAGAAATAACAATGACATAAAAACAAAAAAGCATAAATAAAATTTATTGTCAAAATTAAAATAATTGGATAGGACTAGGAATAAGGAGATTTGGGTTCTAGATCTCACTGACACTAATTAGCTATGTGCAAAATGGGTAGAACTAAATGATCTCATGGCCCTTGGCATTCTGAAATTCTGTTTTTTATTCTGTGCCTTGCCTATCTTTCTTGTCTCTGCTGAATGGCTTGGGCTTGGGTTTCTTTAGATTTGTTCCCAGTGACTCCTTCCACTGGTTCACAGTTCTGTTTTTCTACCCAATCTCCACCCAGACCCTAATTACTGCTCCATCCAGTACATTAGGATTACAATTGACCTTAATCCAAAAGCCAAGAAGCAATCCTGTACTTTTAGGATTTTAGATTTAGATCATCTAATCATCTATCATCTATCATATTTAGATATGTCCTCTCTCTATCCCCAGTGTACTACTACCACCTTCATTCTTCACACCCCCAAGCCCCAAAAGAACACATTCCTTAATTCTTTTCCTGAAAGACATTACTGTTTCTCATTTCTACCCACACCTGGGAATTTCAGACTATTATTTAATTTCCTCCCTGGTCTCCCCTTCCCCCTATTCCTTACCCCCCACAGAAGGTCTAATATATTGGATTCCTGGAGGAGATACTTTGTTTGGATTGCCTCCCCCTTTCCCTTTTTCTTTCCTCTGGCTGGGTTTCTTCTCTTCAGAACAAGATCAAGCAAGGAAGCTGTTTATTGAGATTCCTTGGTTTCCTTTTCCAGCTTCCTTTTATTGAAAAAGATAGATTACCAGTTTAATTCTTCATGGTTTTTCTCTTTCTTTCCAAATCCAGGATCTATACTAACTCCACTCTTTCTGCTGAAGTTTTCCTCCCATCCCTCATTGTCTTGGTCAGATTATCAGTAGCATCTATAATAAAATAATCATATCTTTAATTTTCAGGTTTTATCAAGAATTTTCCCTCACTTTACAAATGAGGAAACTAAGGCTCAAAAAGGGAAAGGGACCTTTTCCTGATCATGTAGATTGATAAGTTTCAGAAGACTCAAATTGTTCTTCTCATTCAAAGTCCAGAGTGCTGAACTTGGAGTCAGTAGTAATATGGGTTCATATCCTAACTCCTACACTTAATAGCTGTATTGTCAGAAGCAAATCACTTCATTTTTGTGATTCTCAGTTTCCTCATCTGTAAATTACAGAAAAAATTACTTCTAGTACCCAAACCATCTACCCCACAAAGTTGTTATAAGGACTAAGGGAGATAGTGTATGAAAAGTGCTTTGCACTCCTTAAAATGTCAGATATTTATTAAGTCAAGTCCAAAATTCAGTGATTTGGAGGATCTTAGGTTCTCCGAGGCTACACCAATGCTATATAATTTCTGAAAAGTACAGCCTGATCAAAAAGAGTTTGAATATCAGACAGAGAGCAAGAGAGTTCCAGGAATGGAGCAAAGCCATTGAAAAGGCCCAGAGTTGAGAGGTACATTATCCCCCATGAGAATTAGCTTTTGCTGAATATATATATGTGTGTGTATGTGTGTGTGTGTGTAAATATGTATATATGTATATACATATATAGAGTTCATATTGATCTAAATCTAGGATCTTTCTTAAAGGACCATGGCAAAGAAATTTTTGTTGTTGTTCAATTGTTTTCAATTGTATCCAACTCTTAGTGACTCCATTTGGGGTTTCTTGGCAAAGATACTGAAAGGCTTTGCCATTTCCTTTTCCAAATGATTTTACAGATGAGGAAACTGAGGCAAACAGGTTAAAGTGACTTTCTCAGGGGCACACAATTCTCTGAGACTAGATTTGAACTCAGGAAGATGAATCTTCACTTCAGACCCATCTACTGAGCCCAGAATTGACTTTAAATATAATTTATCTTCACTTGGGACCTTCATTTTCAAAAGTCATTCTTATTTATCCTCAACTCTACAAGGGTTAGTTGATGTTATTATTTTATTATTACATCAAAGAATATTGTCCTTGAACAAATCACTGCTCTAGACTTTTGCATCTTTGAGTACAAAATGATATGGACAGTCTAGGTGAGCCCTAAGTACCTTTCTAGTTCACACTAATCTATAATTTCCATATTTAGGAAAGTGTCCTGAAACCCACAGCAAACCAGTGATGATCTTTGAGTTCAACAGACTCTACTTTGAGGCTGAAAGCACAAAATTCTAGGGACACCTCCCCATTTAAGAAAGCATCCTTAGACAGTATAACATTTTGGGATAAAAATGAAAGCCTACTGAAAATCAGAAATTGTATCCAGCTTATTAATTTTTTTTGCCTCTGTAATTCAACAGACCTAGAATCAGAAAGGGATATCATTCCATTGGAGGGAGGGATCAAGGGGGAGTGAATGAGTGAGAGCAAGTGTTTCTATTCATCTTTTGAATACTCTTTTCACCACTTTTCGGCAGAATCTGGGGCTGGACTTGGCTGGAAGATACTCAGATGGTAAACATGTGTTCGTATGTTGTAGGAGGTTAATGGTATAGAATTGAAAGAGAATATCTTTCATGATTTGGTTTACATTTTCTACAAGAGAAAACCATTCAGTGAGCCTCAAATAATTTCTGCTCTTTTTGGCTGGCAATCTGCTTTGAGTGCCACCCTGTGAGCTTGGAAACCAAAAGGTTCCTATACCTTAAATACATAGTCAGACTCTTCAGGAGGATAACAAACTCCAAGGTTCTCTTCAGAAACCTATATTCCACTTACAATAAACATTTTTAGAGATTCCTACTGTGTTCGAGGCAACTGAGTCTGACACAAGTCAAAGATAAAAATGAAATAATTCCTGCCCTCAAGAATTCATTTCCTACTCATAGAGAAAAATTAATACATGATAATTGTAGAGAAAGAAAACACTAAAAATGGCAAAAAAAAAAAAAAAAAACCAGAGAAAAGTTCATGGAGGTAGCATCTCGGCTGAGATTCAAAGACTTTCATGGACAGAGACTGAGAAGAGGTTCACTAGAAAGGAAGTCACACGTGGGAAACCCTTTGGAATCCAATGTTTTGAATATGTGAAGAAAACAAACAGTCCTTACTTCTTTCAGGGTTCAGGTGTCACCTTCTACAAAAGCCTTCCTAGTTCCCCTATTCTCCCTCCTTTGTTAGTGTTCCATTTAAATGATCTCTTATGTACTTATCTGTTTATATATTGCAACCAGTTCTGCGGTAAGAGTGAGAGGGAATCAATCCATTAAACATAAGGTTTCCTATGTAGACAGTTTGAGGGCCAGCTTGCTATGAGATTCTTGGTGAACTTAGCATGGTTTTGTGACTTTCTCCAACAGGGTTCAGCACCTTGGGAGGAGAAGTAAAAAGATGGATGTTGGGGGGGAGATCCAGAGATGAGAGGAATCCATAAATTTAAAAGGAGGAGGAAAAGAGAGAAAAAGACACAGAGAGAGAGAGAGAGAAAGAGAGGGAGAAAGAGAGATAGAGATAGAGAAAAAGAGAGAGAGACAGAAACAGAGACAAAGAGAAAAAGAAAGATAACGAGATAGAAACAAAGAGAGAAAGAGAGGGGGGAGGGAGAAAAAGGAGAGGGAGGGAGGAAGAGAAGCAGTAGACAAAATGTTGAGGGAAGCAATGAATTTGAAATCAGAAATTCTGGGATTCAAACAGTAGCTCTGTCACTTACTACACATGTTACTTTGAGAAAATCATTTTAACTCTTCAGGTTTCCTCGTGTTAAAGTAGAGAGTTAGACCTATTGACCTCCAAATCCCCCATCAGGTCATATAAGCTTACAGATCCTAAAAGTAGAAGCCTATGATCAGAGGACAGAATTCCAGTGTCTAGCACCTTGAAGATGGCAGTTAGAGATTATTATGACATCAAAAGTAGCGGCTAATTAGAAAAAAAGCAAGAGATCATGGAAGCTCATGAAGTTGAATTGGGAGGTCAGAATATTCCATAGGACACCAAAGAGAATACAGAAGTCCTCGTGCATGAGGGCAGAGTGTGAAATAGAGGAAAGGACTTTGGGCTAGGTACAATTCCTTGAAGTAGAAAGGGCTAAGGCCCCACAGATTACAACCTTTGGGATTTGGAACGGAAAAATTAAAATACTGGATTGAAAATTTTAAAAAAGAGAGGTTATTTAATGATGACAGCAGAGGGATAGTGAAGAACTGGTAGTAGGAGGAAGAAGTGAGAGGTGGAAGAACTCTCCAGTCCTCCCAATCTCTCCTTTTGGCCATACCTTGTCATTATCCAGCCTTTCTTTCTGCCTAAACAATACAAGAACTAAAGGCAAAAAAATAATAACAGACACTATTTTGTTCTGTGCCCCACCATCTCTCTCCCTGTCTTGTTATATTAGCCAGTGTCAAATAAGCCTTTTATCAATTTGGCAATTTCTCAGTATAGGACAAAGAGGGAGACAAGGAATTTTAGCTTTATTTCTTCTAGTTCCTCCTCATCCCCTATGAATTATCCAAAAATTTACATCAATCCACTTTGCCTGGGTTACTGTAGCTTGGGGGAAAGAATGCAGTATTTAGTCCTCCCTGAAGTCTAGTTACCAAAACTCTCCCAAAGACTAAACTTTTAAATTCTTCTTGGCTAAGAATAGTTATGGTGAAATGGGTTTGTCTGTGAAACTACCTTTTGTCATTTCAGATATTTTTTGTTGTTGGTCTCTGGCTCCTCATGATCCCATTTAGGATTTTCTTGGTGAAGATATTAAAGTAGTTTGCCATTTCTTTCTTCAGCTTATTTTACAAGTGGGGAAACTGAGGCAAACAGCTTTAAGTGATTTGACCACAGTCCCACAGCTAGTGTCTTAGGTCAGATTTTAACTCAAGAAGATGAATTTCAAGTCTGGTACTCTATATACTGTACCACCTAGTTGTCCTCAGGGAGTTCTGGAGGCTCTTAATATATGCTTACTATCTATGTCTCAAATTGCAATGATCAGAGAATTGATGAAATATGCTTATCTTCTCCCCAAACAGGAGGTTTATAGGGGCAGATACTGCGTATACTAAGCAAAATTTTTTCTTAATTTTCTTAAAATTTTTCTACTTGTGATCTATTTTCTCCTGAGAAATTTTCACATGATCCCAGGTATATAAGCATATGAAATAGGTATACAAATGAAACATTTTCTGATAATAAATCAATAAAAAAATTTTTTAAAACAATTCTTTAGTATATATGTAATTTTAATATTTTTAAAACAAAAGTAAATTTGTATATTAATGAGATGGATGTGTTTATTTTTTATATAAGGAATTAAATCTTGGCAGAATATTTGATACCTTTTTCTGCTACTAAATTTTTTGAGGCCCCCACATGGGGTCATTACCACAGTTCGAGAAGCTTTGATGTATATTGTTCACTATGTTGATAAATTCTGCTATTGTTATTTTCTTTTTTAACAAGGAAATATATCAAAGTAGATGGGAAAATACCTATTGTGTAAAAAAAGATCAATAAAACTTTTTTTAAGGTAAAGGAGTAAATCTCTGTGTTATAATGGTTTAATGAACCTAACAAAAGTAAATTATTTAAATCTCTATCCTCCTTTGACTTATAGACACTATTTCTTTCTTATTTTATATTTTTTCTCAATAGCATTTTTTCCAAATATATGTAAAGTTTTCAGCATTCATTTCCATAAAACTTTGTGTCCCAATTTTTCTTCCTTCCTCCCTTGCTTCCTTCCTCCCCAAAACAGCAAGCATTCTGATATAGGTTAAACATGTGAATCCTTTTAAACAAATTTCCCTATTTGTAATGTTGTACAAGAAAAATCAGACCAAAAGGGGAAAAAAAATCACAAGAAAGAAAAAGCAAACAAACAAAGATAAAAATACTATGCTTTGATCCGCAGTCAGATAGAGACTATTTCTTACTCTCAAAGAGGATTTCACTTAGTCTTATTCTAATTCAGATGGTTCAACTACATCAGAAATTCCAAAAGCAAAGGTAATGTTAGACTTTGCAGGGCCTCATGAGCAGAACTTAGGTGTGGTAAGAAAACCTCACGTAAAGGACATGAGCACATTTTTCCCCAGATCATAACCGAGCCAACAGCATTTCCCTTTCCAATTAACAAAGATTTCTCTTAATGAAGAGAAATATAGGCTTTTTATATGCTCCCCTAAAGCCTGAGAAAATTCCATGAGTGGAAAAAATGTAGGCATAACTATATTTTTACTTCCATCATTAAATAATTAAATGCCTTAGAAAATCACAGCGAACACTGGGTTTAAAAGAAGCAATATGGGGAGGGTAGAGGAAGTCTGTAGTAATATGAGATCACTGACCATGGATAAGCTGTGACTCTAAAGATTCAAATTCTTTCCACTGTAACCAGCAATGCATGATGGGGAGAGGGTAATGTTAATCCTTTTCCAGCAGTTTAAAACTCTCCTGGAGAAAATAGGACCTTTAAAAATTAATGCAATTGTCACTTACATGAAACCTTACATGATCTCCTTCCCTACCCTGTTTTAGCTACTAGTACCTCATCCCTAGGGGGAAAAAATACCATGTATTTATTTTGTCTATATTGTTATATATGTGTTTATCTGTGTGTATACTATATATATTTGTATTTAATGTATCCATGTCTTCTCTCATAATTGTATTTAAACCCTCTGAAGGCAAGAATTATTTGATTTTTGTCTGTGTATCTGTGGCACGTAGCAGACAATAAATGATTGAACTAAAAGGGAGCTTAGAGAGTCATTTATTCTAATTTTAATTTTACAGAAGAGATAATTAAGGCACAAAAAGATTAAGTGATTTCCATTCATAGTAGGTAATCGAGGTAGGTTTTGAAACCAGTCCTGACACCAAATACAGTATTGTTGTTTTGGATGGTTCTGTACCACACCTTCATAGATATCCTTCAGCTGTGCAGAATTGGCCAAGACCTCAAGCCCAAAGAGAAATGCAGGGCTAATTGTATTTTGGTGAATTTGGCCCTTAAGTACAGGCTATTTCTGACAATTCAATCAATTCAATAAACATATATTGAGTTCCTCCTGTGTGTGAGGCACTGCAATGGCACTGGAAATTCAGAAGGCAAAAGCAAAAATCGGTCCTTCTTTCAAAAAGTTTGCATTCTACTGAGGCAAACACATGACTATCACTAAGTCAATTCAGAGAAGGTGCAAAATAATATAAAGGAATTTCAAGAGGGAGGAAGGAGGGCTAAGGTATTATCGGAGTCACTTGTTTCATCTCGCACCACTGTGAAAATGTGAGGAACTTGGAGATCCTTGATCCCATGCAGACAATCATGGCCAAGTGGCAACAGCAAAGTCTTCAGAATTTTACAAACTCTCTGTTTATCTTTGTTTGGTTGATGATGATCAGCATAAGCTCAGCCAGTGTGGCTGATCTTGCTTACAGTCACAGTAACCTAGTGTGAAAGGGTGGTGGGAGGAGGGATGTCTCGCTATACTAAGAAACTCAGGCAAAGTTCAAATTAAGTTAAATAGGTAAAGTGGGGCTAGTGGGGAGGGGGAGACTTATTTCATTCCTGATAGCTCCTGGACTACCTCCTTTAATGCCTTTAATGATCCTGTTAGCTTAATGACTCTGTTGCAATTAAAGTCATACTGGTTAAGCATTGTGAATTACATTCTGCTTGTTAGTGTCTGCCTTTGATACAACATAATAGCAGGTAATCTCTTTTTACATCATAATTCATTTTAAATATTCCTTTTCCATATCTGTTCTTCCTCAAGTGATTTATGACCTGATCTTGCTAAGAAGTATAATAAAAAGAAAGTCAAGACCTAAATAACTCTTCCAGAGTCTTTTAGTCCATAACATTTAGAATAAACAAGGAGAAAAGGATGAGAAGATTTTCTGATTGACTCTCTGAGAATTGGGAGGTTGGCAGCCAAAGGATTAAACTAGATTAGTTATTCCACATGAAAATATTAGTTTTATATCACCTCCCTGCCCTTCCTCCTCTGGGGCAAAAAAAATCAACAAACATCACAGCCAAAACTCCATTGGAAAAGTAAAGGGGCTAGAGAGATAATGGAGAAGAGTAATGTAATTTATCCAGATAAAGTAGAGAAATACACATGTGGATGGATAGATAGATAGATAGATGGATAGACAGATAGATAGATAAGGACAGATAGGTAAGTAGATAGGCAGATAAATAAGTAGGTAGGTAGATAATAGATATGTATTCTCAAGATAGATATATATATGTGTATATACATATATATTGTTTTGATGCATACATCCCACATGAATGTTACATGTATGTTATAATAGGCCCTTTTAAATTTTGTGACATGTCCTTACATGTTTATGTGTGCGTTTTATATCTTAAATTTTTCTATATGTATGTATATGTATATATAATAATATATACAAAATATATGCAGATCAGCTGAATACTCTAGATAATTATCTCAATTGCTAGTTAAATTGCCCAAAGGAAATATAGAAATTTGCAAAAATTTGTCAAATGTGACCAATGTCAACCATTTGGATAATTAAGACAAATACAGCCATTTCCCTCCTCAAACACACAAAAGGCTTTTCTCTCCTTCCTCTCATGCCTCTCAATCTCATGCCACAAGTGATATGCATATTTATTCCAGGTGGCCAATTCACTTTACTTGGCAGATCTTGAGGCTTCAACTCAGAGACTGTAACAATTTCCAAAACTTAATATTTTGCTTAGACAAATTCTCTAAGAGCTGTTTTAACATAATGATAACTGACATTTATGTAGGCTTTAAAGTTTACATAGCCCTTTCAATTTATTGCATCATTTGAACATCAAAACAACTCTTAGGAAAGATATCAATACAAATTTATTTTTTAAAATAGGCTTTTATGTCAGAAGTATCATGAGAAATGTTTGCTGATAATCATACAAAATGAAATGGAAAATTATATGATTATCCTCATCTTTCAGAGGAAATAACAGTCAGAGAAAGTAGTAGTTTTGTCTATGACCATAATGC
Source organism: Antechinus stuartii (assembly GCA_016696395.1). Taxonomy (NCBI): domain Eukaryota; kingdom Metazoa; phylum Chordata; class Mammalia; order Dasyuromorphia; family Dasyuridae; genus Antechinus; species Antechinus stuartii. The sequence continues at coordinate 39,673,346 of MU174354.1, forward strand.
TAGTAAGTTCCAGGAGTATGATGTAAACCTGAGTCTTCTCAATACCAACTTTGCCTGTCTATATGCTACATCACATTTCTTCTTTTTTTCTAAGAAGTTTTGTGGCACCAGATTTAGGAGTAATACGTACAGAGAACACATTTTGAACTAAAAAGGCATTAGTTACACTAGACTTAATGAAACCCAATCATTCACCCTGACAGTCCATGAATGTTCATGGTAAATCATGGGAATTAGAGGTGGAAAAATATCTTTTGGGGCATCCGGTTCAGTCCTCGGAGACCAATACAAAATTGGCCTCTACAGCTTTTTGTTTTAGTGCCTTTTTTTGGACCACACCATGATATCTTCATAAATAATAGAGGTCAGAGAAGTCCATTTCAAACACCATCCACTGAAAAAGTTCGAAAACACAGATGAAAAGATATATCCCCACCCAATCCCATTTTTGACAAAATTACCACACTATTTCTAATATAGGTTTTCCCCAAATATATTCAGAACATATTCTTAATTGATATATAAATAAACATTAATAAACCATTACATGAAATCACTGATCTTTGGGAGGAGGAAATTAGTTATTTTTACAACAAGCAATTGAGCTTCTCTACATATAAATGTAAGGTATTAGGGCAAGTTAAATGACTTATAAAACTAAAGGTAAAAATGGCCTTAGAGATCATTTAGTCCAAATCTTTTAGAGATCAGGAAAATGAAACCCAGGAAAGGCAAATGACTTATTTAAGATAAAATAAGTGGAAGAGTTAAGTTCAAAACTCAGGATCTTTGATTCTACATTAATTACCCTGTTCACTGTACCACAAAGGAACATTAAACAATAGAGAAATATTAAAATGACAAAAAGAGAACCTCAAACATGGAAATTTGGTCTCTTTATGACTGAAGAAGAAGTTACTGTAGACAGGCTAACTGCTCTCATTTGCCATTCTCCACCAGTCTAGTCTTATCCTGTCCCCTCCTCTCAATTAAGGGATAATGAAATTTCAGAGCTAGAAGACACTTTCAAGTATTATCTCATCCTATAGATCAAGAAACTGAACTCTGATACCACAGTAGGAAAGCTGTTGTTCATAATTTAAAAACCTGAACTTTCAGCACTTACTAGATTCTTCTGGCAGTGTTTTAGTGGCAGAAGTTTGGAATAAAAAGTGTTGATTTAGCACTTTGATTTACAAAGAGATATATAGATGTATGTATATATGCATATATATATATATATATACAAACAATATATATAATATATGTGTACATACATACATACATACATACAAATAAGGCAGCTGGGTGGTAGAGTGAATAGAGCACTAGGTTTGAAATCAGAAAGATTCATCTTCACTAAGTTCAAATCTGGCCTCAGATAATTACTAGCTGTGTGACCCTGGGAAAGTCATTTAACCCTGTTTGCCTCAGTTCCTCCTCTGTAAAATGAACTAGAGAAGAAAATGGAAAACCACTTCTGTGCCAAGAAACCCCCAAAATTGGGTCACAAAGAGTGGGACACTACTGAAATAAATGAAAAACAAAAATACAAATATACATACATATGTGTATATATAAACATAATATAATATAAATGTATATGTACATTTGTACACATATATGAAGTCCTTAATAAATCTTAAAGTGCAAGTATGAAATACATAGTATTAAATATTTAATCTTAAAATAACTTCATGAGGCAGGCTCTATTATTTTCCACATTTTATGGATGAAAAAGTTGAGGCTGAGAGAGCTAAAGTGACTCATGCCAGAGTCAGCAGATGAACTCATATCTTCTAGACTGAACATCTATCACTAAACTAGCCACTAACTGCTTCCCTCCTCACTTGCTTTTTGACCCCTCAACATTGAGGAATAGATAGCCACTCCAAGCCCTTAAGCAAAGTCCAAAGTCACAAAAGACAAGAAACCCCTGGGGAATTGATGGGCAATACAAAACAATCCTTTTCTCTTAGTCTTAGGGCATGATCTCAGTATCTACTTCCCTTTCTCTGTAGCTCCCACAGGAGGAAGCTGATCATGATCTCCTCCAAAAAGAGAATAGGGTGGGGAATGAGAGAGATTTCTTGTCACATGGAAGACAAAAAGGTTTAGATTATATCTATAGAATCAACAAGATTACAAGCCACATTGACACAATATAGATTTTGAGATAAGATAATAATAATAGCTAGCACCTATAGTTCTTTAAGATTTGTCAAGTGCTTTCCACATATAATTTCATTTGATCCTCATAACAGTCCTGGGATGTAGATGCTATTATTATCCTCATTTTACAAATGAGGAAACTGAGACTCAGAAACATGCCAAGAGTCATATTTCTAGCACTGTATTATCTAAGACGGTATTTGAACTCAGGGCTCCCTGATTCCAAGTGCCATGTAGTTGGATAGAAATACAATTTATTTTCTTATTAGTATTTTATTTTTCCAAATACATATAAAGATAGTTTTCAACATTCATTTTTTAGTAGATTTTAAGTTCCAAATTTTTTCTTCCTTCTTTTCTTACCTCTCCCCTCCTCAAGGCAGCAAGCCATCTGATACAGGTTATACATGTACAATCATTTTAAACATATTTCTATATTTGTCATGTTCAAGAAAAAAACATACCGAAGACTTTCTTCTTCTAAGAAAGAAAAGGCAAACAAAAATGAAAAAATACTATTTTTGATCCACATTCGGTCTTCATAGTTTTCTCTCTCTGGATGTGAATGCATTTTTTATCCCAAATCTATTGAAATTGTCTCAGATCACCACATTGCTGAGAAGAGCTCAGTTGATCATCACATATTCATGCTGTTACTGTGTACAATGTTCTCCTGCTTCTGCTTGCTTCACTTAACTACAGTTCATGTAAGTCTTACAAGGCTTTTCTGAAATCATCCTGCTCATCATTTCTTAGAGAACAATAATATTCCATTACATTCATATACTATAAGTTATTCAGACATGATGGGCATCCACTCAACTTCTGATTCCTTGTCAGTACAAAAAAAAAAAAAAACAGTCAGGTGCAACAAACATTTTTGTACATGTGGGTTCTTTCCCCTCTTTTATGATCTCTTTGGTGCACAGATCCAATAGTGACATTTCTGGATTTAAAAAAAAAAACTATATACAGTTCGATAGCCCTTTGGGCATAATTCTGAATTGCTCTCCAGAATGGTTGGGTCAGTTCACAACTCCACCAACAATGCCTTAATGTCCCAGGTTTCCTACATCTCCCCCAATATTTATCATTATCTTTTCTTATCATCTGAACAAACTGGATAGGTGTGAAATGGTACCTTGGAGTTGTCTTAATTTGCAGAAGAAATACTATTTGTATATGACTAAGTATAGTACTTTGGAGAGGACAGTGTAAGTGTCCTGGAAATTGAACTGTACTGGGAGTTACAAGGCATATTCTGCCCATTAATTCATTTTGTAATTTTGGCCTGATACATAACCTCTTTAGGCTTTATCTTTCTGAACTATAGAAAGAAATATTTTAGGCTGTTGAGATTTGATTGAATTGCCTCTTCTTCCCTTCTCTTCTCTCCCCTTTCTTCCCCTTCCTTCTGATTTCTCCTCCTCTCCCACTCTTTTGTCTTCTTTCCCTTCCCCCTATCTTCCTTTGTCTTCCCCTCATTTACTTTTACTTCCTTTTCTTTCCTTCTTCTTACTTTCCCTAATCTATCCTTCATTTCCCTTCTCTTCTTTCCTCTCCCCTCCTTTCCTGTTCTGTTCTATTCCATTCTACTTTATTCACCTTTTATAAATGACTAATATGTGCCAGGGTAGTAAATAGAGGACCTGCCAAGAATCAAAAGTACCTGGGTTTAAGTCTCATGCCAATTACCGAGGCTATGTTACCCTGGGCATAACAGCTAATCTCTTGGTGCCAATAAACAAATTTCTAAGACTATTATTAACTACTAGGACTTTCCTATGCCAATAAAACAATAGGGCCAGTCCAAAATAAAAGGTGGTAGGCACTGGGTATCAATGAAAAACTAAAGAGGGTCTCTACCCTCAATGATATTGCATTTTGCTGAAGTAAAATGGTAAATCTCTGAGGTTGGCCCAATTATTTCAAAAGTTGATTGTTGATGGTCTAAATTGTTGTTGTGAGTATAGCTTCACTGCCCAAACTTCTCCCCCACCAAGGTAGACATTGTCCCCTACATGAAAAAAAAAAAAAACTTTTCCATTGCAATCTTTCATTGAGACATCATCATGATAGAGAGGTGATTCTGGCTTGTCTGGAGGCTAAATCAAAAGGGTTAGGTTCTGGCAAAGATTACCAGGCAGGAAAGGCTGCAAGCACAAGCCCATTAACAATAGCTTATTATCTGAGGACCAGTTCAACTTACATGAGTTTGACCATAAGATGATTCTTTTTTTTTTTTATCCTAGCAACTCGTGGAAGTGACCTATCATATAATAGAAGGATTGGGATGAGTGCTGGAAGAAGAAGGAAGTGGAACCCCCAAAGACAAAATCACAGATCCTTAAAGTATTGAAATATGGGAGGGAAGGGGAACAAGTGAAAACATCTGCATGAGTCAATTTAAATAATAAAAGATAAACATATCTTTAATTTGGGATACTTCAGTGTAGAATTTTGTGTGATCAGCAGCAAAACACAGACCCAAATTTCCCTTCCATTCTTAAGGCTGCTTCCCTTTGAAAGTTAATACTTTTCCCCTAAAAGCCTTAGAAAATGGACTCCTCAAACTGCTAAACTTGCTGTTTCCCAGACCACTCAGCTGCCCAAAGCATGTCACCTTGGCTGAGGAAAAGCAGATGCCGCTATTCTAGCCAACTATAAAGAATAGTGAAAAACCCACCTAGCCAAAAATCTTTACTCTCTCCTCGTAAGCTATTTTCTAAAGCAAAGGGGCAATTAAAAAAAAAAACACAAGTTGACAGAATAATAATTATCATTGTTGCTAATGATAAAATTAATGCAATCAATAATAATATCACAGATATATACTTAAGCCAATAAGATACATACTGTTAAAATGAGTTGAGACAAATTTGTCTCAGCTATGGTAGCAATAAGGTTGTCATATATTCAGAAAGGCAGTATTTCTCCAACTATTGGTTACATTTCCAAAAGAGGTCCAACCACAGATTTTCATATATTAATATGTCAAAAGAACTGTGATGTCATTGGTGTAGGCACTCCCTTCACCAAGGAGTTTCACAACCTCTCCAGCCCTCAGAAGATGATTTAATGAGTTGCTCTGGCCAGAAAGTTTCATTATGTGGTCACAGGCCTCTCCAAATTTAGCTATTTTGGACCTCAGACAACAGTACATCACTGGGTCTACAGTCAATATTCTTCCAACTTGGAAGGATTTGTCAGAGCCCAAACCCCAATGGCTTTGCATTAGAGAAACCAAGATGATCGCTGTCCCAAAGGCACTGGAAGAAGGTTTGTATAAAAAAGATTAATGATATAGTGGACATATCATTGGACTGGGAATCAGAGTTCTAATAACAGCTATGAAGTTTACTATCCGTCAGAGCTTCATAAAATTACTTTTCTTCTCTGGACTCACTTTCCTTATCTCTAAAAATGAGTTAGCTGAATTAAATGATCTCTGATCTCTTCAATTCAATTCAATACATATTTATTAAGCACCTACTATGTTCCGGGTCCTGTTCTAAGCTCAGGGGATACACAAATAGGCAAAATTAAATAGTGCTTATTTAAAGAGAAGAAATAGCTTGATGTTATGAAAGGACTTGGGTGGGAAGAACAGAAAGGAAACAGAATGATAATAATTATTTTGTTACTGTTACTACTAGCATGTATATAGTGCTTTAAGATTTGCAAAGCATTTTACATATATTATCTCATTTAAGAATGTGGCATGTGGATTTAGGAAATCTGAATTCTTGTTCAAGGGGCATCATACCCTTATTGCATGACTGGGTGAGTCACTTAAGTCATTGGGTCTCATTTTCTTCAGCTAAAAAATGAGGAAGTTTCTTCAAATTCCAAATCTAAGAATATAAAAAGTGAAATAGACATTCTAAGAATATGTAGCAATATGAACTAGAATGACCAAGGACTTGATAGAGGCAACTTGAACTGAGTTTTTTGATGGATAGAACTTGGTGAATAGAGGGAAGGAAAGAAAGCATTCTAGATGTGTGTGGGGAGAGGAGGATCGGGAAACGATAATGAAGAGGGACAAAACCACAGAGGAAGGAAGCCATATGACATGTGTAAAGGATTGAGAGGAAAAATTTATTTGGAAGAAAATACATGAATTTAGCTGTTATGGGAAAGTCCTTTTAAAGTTTTTCAGTAGCGGTATACTTTTTCTTTCAGTTTTTTTTTCATTAAATGTATTTTCATTAAAAACATTTTCAGGTTTTCATTAAATATATATTTTTCCTAATAAGTATTTAGCATTGAATATTTCCCAAAAATGGATATTTTCCAGTGAAGAAACATTGTGTTCAATTAGGTTTGGGATTAGGAAAAGGGTTCTTAGGAATGGAGAGGAGGAGGAGGAAGGAGAAAGGAAACATGACTGGTTCTGACAGTCAAAGTGATAGCCTTTTGTGTCATATGTTCTAGTGTCAGAATAGGCTATTTCTCTCAGTAGATAGATACATAGACAAATAGACATGTATATATAGATAATGTATGTATATTATGTGATTATCTATATATTATTATATATGTGTTATATGTAATATATTAGAATTATAGAATTAATATAATATATGATATATGTTGTGTATATCTATCTACATATGTGTGTATATCTATATATGTGTGTTGCCTTCTCAATTTTAATGTATGAATAACCCCTTAGAATTATTATGAGAAGTTTTGAAGTCACAAATCTCCTGAAAGGCTCTTAAGATCCTTTAGAGGTCTTAGAACCTCTAATCTATAGTTTCTTAGTGGATACATATAGGAAATTTTCTCCCTCCCACTTCCTTTTCAGTTTAAAGCTCTTTTGAGATTAAATTTGCAAAATATTAGGCAAATATATTCTTTGCAGGGAATTGTCTTTTGTCTTTCTTTATATCTTCAGCACTTAGCACAGCACCTGGCACCTAGTAGACATTTAAATGTTTACTGACTCACTGATTGCCTGAAGTGGAAAGGATATGTTTTTGTCTTTTTCAAATGCCCTTCATCCTTTCTAGTTAGGGATGCTTGACTGAGTTATCGCAAATCTAGCTCAGTGCTAGTATCTGAGAAAGGAGACAGAAGTATAATGAGCCATAGAATAATATAACATAAATACAAAAGCAGTGAGAGTATCAGGTGTATACTAAACATAGTTGAAATTTTCCTTCTTTGCCAAATGTAGATCCTAGAAAGACTCAAAGTCAACATTCTGAACAATGCCTAGTCCTGCAAATGTAGACATAAGAGAAAGCATTGGAGACTAATAAGTGGGTATTTCACATGTATATGTACACATATAAATATACATGTACAAATATGTATATAAAATGTAACAATCTTCCAGCAAATCTTGGATGGGTTGCAAAAACTGTGGGAATTAAAGGGAAAAAAATGAAGGCATAAGACTTTGTCATTGAAGTTGCTCACTCAGGTCGCTGGAGCTTAAAAAGAAAAATTAGGCAAGAGGATGGTAGCAGTACTTCCCCCAGTCCCCCATATAAGTGGGGGTACAAGTGGCATTTGATCCTAATCATGCCCCTTCATTCTAAAAAAGGCTACATATGATTTATCTAACATTATTTTTCATGAATAACTGTAGTTGACCCTGTCTGCATTTTCTTACATCCTATTGTTCAAGGTAGGAGGGAATGGAGACTCTCTGAAAGCCACACTAGAAAGAGTGATCTCTATAGGAGAGATCCTATAGGATTGGGACCCAAAATTTCAAACCTATACTCTTAACTGGGTACATCATCATATATTCATTTTTTATAACTACACTTCTAGGGGCAGAAATACTATGAGCTTGAGAACTTTTAAAATCTAGATCAAAAAAATAAGTCTAACATACTGACCTAGAATTACATACACTTAACACTAGGAGGTCCCTAGAAAGTTTATTTTTTAAAGTATCCTGATTTAACATAATTGAAACTGGAAATTTATTACACAAGATTTACTAAATGGGTGACTACTATGCCTTTCTGATGATTTATGTCAGCACAGATGATTCTTCCAAAAAGAATCTAGAAAGATTACAAAATCTGGAAGAAAAATCCTAAAATTTATAGGATTACAGATGATATTTTCATTCCAGATTGTCATCAAAAGAAAGGAATGTAGAAGAACAGAGAAAATTTTGGAAAATGAATAACTAGTTAATAAAAGAAGAGAATTTAGATGTAACTTAAAATATAGGGTCCTGATCAGAAGATGTCTTTACAAAGAATGTATTTGCCTAATATTTTGCAAATCTTATATCAAAAGAACTTTAAACTGAAAAGGAAATGGGAGGGAGAAAATTCCCTGTATGGATCCACTAAGTTAGAAATCATAGATTAGAGGTTCTAAGATCTGTAAAGGATCTGAAGAGCCTTTCAGGAGATTTGTGACATCAAAACTTCTCATAATTATTTTAAGGTATTATTTGTACATTAAAACTTTTCTTCCTTTTCCAAGTACAGATCTGTGTAAGGCTATATTTTCTTTATATACTTCAACCAAAACAACATACTACAACATATTACAGCACTTATGAGAATCCAACTGATTTCTTTTAAGCCAGAAACTAAAAAGTTGAAAACATGTATAAAACAGTTCTATTCTTCTTACTAATTTTTAATTTGGAAAATTTATTTTTTATAAAAAGATATTAACATGTAATGGTTTTATTGACATTTTAAATTAATTAATACATAGTTTTTAAATTCACCCATTTTCATTCTAATGTGGTAAATATTAATAGATAGAATACACATAAGCAAAATCTCTTTGGAGTCTTCAATAATATTTAAGAACGCAAAAGTTTGGGTCAGCTAGATGGCACAGTGGATAGAGCACTAGCCCTAGAATCAGGAGGACCTGAATTCAAATCCATCCTCACAAACTCAACACTTCTTAGATGTGTGTGATCCTGGGCAAGTTACTTAACCCCAATTGCCTCACCTCCCAAGAAAAAGAATGTGAAGGTTTCCTCAATGATTGTTAAGATTAGTAAAGGTTCCTGAGTGCAAAAAGTTTGAAAACTGCTGCCAAACACAATAGTTACATAATTAAAAAGGGGACAGGAGAGAGAGAGAGAGAGAGAGAGAGAGAGAGAGAGAGAGAGAGAGAGAGGAAAGGAAAGGGAGAGATGGTGGGGCAGAAAAGAGAGGGACGGAGAGAGGGAGAGGGAAACTCAAATGTCTATGTACAAAGTATAAGCAACTAGCAACCTGAACTAGGAGTTCCAATGCAAAGAGGTAAATTGAACTTTGTAGGTATTACAGAGACTTGGCACTGGAAAGAGTTTATTTAAAAGAAACAATATAGGTGAAAGAGGAAAGTAATAGCATATACTAAGAAAATACATCATGTGAAAAATTCAGAAACCAGAGGTACAACATAGCAGAGATCACTTGGACAAAGATAAATTGTGACAGTAAAAGAAGCAATATTGTCCTTAAAGTATACTACAGACTACCTGGACAAAAAGAAAAAATGGATGAGAAATTCAGGAAACAGATACAAGCCTTGAGTACAGATGGAACACTTTAATCATCTGTATATTTTTCAAGAGCAAAGCAGCTAATAACTTGGCTTACTTTTGTAATACTCCCACCTAGAATGTTGCCATGGAGTCTTGATGGGACATGGGTGCTGGTATGCAGGTATGATCTAGGATTTCCTAAGTGTCTGGTACTTTTAACCACAGAGGAGCTTCCTTTCAATGGGAAGCCGCTGGGTCAAGACAGAGAAGCTATGCAAAAAGATGGAAAGGAAGAACTGAAAGCCCTGAGGATTCCCCAATGCTTCTCCTACAGAGCCAGCAGAGCTGGGGGAGGCAGGGGAGGAGATGGGGACTGGGTGTTATCTCTGTGAAAGAAAACAGGGGAAGCAAGTAGAGTGAAGGTTTAAGGCAGAGCAGGGAGATATGTGGTCAGACAGACCATCAATGACAGATCAGACTCGAAATGATGAGCTTGTGAGCCAATACTAGTTAACCAGTTTCACCAAAGAGAAGCCTCATCTCCGCCCACTGCAGCAGGAACACAGAAGACAGGGGTGCATGAGGATAACATAGATGGTTTGCACAACAGAAAGAGTAACACAACTGAACCACAGTGGGGGAAGGAAACAGGTATGATACATGTGAAAGTATTTTCTTCCTCCCAGAGAGCATAATCAATCTTTTTGTTTAAGCAGAATAGAACAAGGTGATCATTGTTCATATTTAATTAGGTTGGTTTTCATAATGCACAGAAATAAAATGACTTCATGAGAAGAGAGATACAGAATGCAACTTTGTTGCAGTGAGACAGGACAATCCTAATATTCTTGGGGCCCTAGGTATTGTTTATTTCTCCAGTTTGTGACACTCTTTTGTTACATCTCCAGAAGAAGACCAGGAGCATGAGTCCCTAAGGACACTTGTGGAGTCTGTGACTGTCTTGTCAAACCCTCTGACACATACTGTACTCCTGGAAAGTTAGCCTGTGATAATTTTGCACCATAGGATTGAGCAACCTATCTAATGACAGTGGGATTGGGGGAGCCATTGCTTAGGGTGACTCTTCAGATTGCTTTGTATTGCATAGATATGGCCTCGGATGTGCACACAGAACACACCACCATCATTAGCAAATACATATGTACATGTGTCTGCCCATGATTGATAACCCGCTGGAAACATAAAAGTTGAAACCCTCTAAGAATTATATCCTTGTTGTTCCACTTTTATTACCAAAGCCCTTTTCAACATTTGGTTCTACAAGTAAAAACATTTCTGTGGTTTCGAGTACTCTGCACACTTCTAAAATGGAATATGGTTGCCAGCTAATATTGCAAGAACTAAATAGATGACATCTGGAAAGGGAAATTTAAAAAGGAAACCCCCACCACCACTGTTTTTTCCTACCTCTTGGTTTTGCCTGTGACTGTGCTTCTAAAGGCAAAGCAAATGGGAAAAATTAAGTACTTATTCCACTAATTCTATAAGAATCCTAGAACTTAAAATTTGAAAGGACATCAGAGTCTTTAACCTATACCTGAAAAAGAATGTGCTGGGCAAGAGAACCAATGAGTGATCAATCATTCTTTGTCTGAAGAACTCCAGTGGAGGCAAAAGCTGCCAGTTCCACTTTAGAATAATAGTCATTGTTAGGATATCTTTCCTTATGGCAAATCTAAATTTCTGCCCGAATCTCAGAAACTTGCTACAGAAAAAAGAAGAGAGGGTGTCTTTTTTTAACTTTAAGGATCCAACGTGTTGTCCATCTGGGTCAAATTTAGCAAGTAACTCCAGCTTCCCACTTTGCTTCTCTAGGGTAGCCACAGGTCATCCTAGGATGGGGGAAAGAAGATAATGTAGACAGTAGATCAATCCCAAGGCTATTCCAGATTTGTGATTATTCCAAATAAATACGTCAAGTCCCCACATTCCAGATGAGGCTGAGAGGTTGTCTTATATAATCCCATTTGTCTAGCTATACAGTCCAGATTCACTGGATAACTGCCAGTTCTCCACTTTTGATTGAACTAAGGCTTGACATCAGCTGTACTTTTTTTTTAATTCGCACATATTCTCAAAATATAATACTTTGCTCTTTGATCAGATTTAATTCTCCCTTATTCCCTATGAAGCAAGGAACAGTTCCTCTCTGGTATTGAGAGGGATTTAGGTTTGGTGTGTATCATTGAAAATATTCAGAGCATTGAAGCATTTATCCAGATGGGTCAATAATAAAAGCAAAACCAAAGTACCTCCAAAATACATATCCACACAACTAAAGGGAAGTAGAGCAATATGCAATTAGCCAGGGAATATGGTGCTGTCTTTTGACAATTCACTCAAGCAAAATAAAACCTCCATTTCCTAAATCAGGAGGCAGTAAAATAGAGGGGAAAGAGTGCTGGATTTCGAATCATGGCAGCAGGAGTCAAATTCAGTCTAAAAGTGAACCTCAGAAGGAAGAAATTGTCCTTGTCCTAGGTAAGTTAGTGAGAGAGCAAAGATGAGAAGTCATATTCCTTGACTCTGAGAGCAGTGCTCTCTCCAGTACCTCAAGTTGTCTTAAGAAGTCACAAAGCAATCAAGTATTTTGTTAGTATTTCCGACAACAAATGCCACAAAATCATGATATCGTGTCTCTACATTTAAAATTAGAAGGAACTTGATAAACCATCAGTCAGTCAGTCAACAAGCATTTTATTAAATATCTACTATGTGCCATGTGCTGACTGATGGGGAAAGAAAGAGAATACAAAAAAACAAACAGTCCCTAATCTCAAAGGATAATGAGGGTCAGGAAAAGGGAACCACATGAAAAAATGATATGTAAACAAGGTATAGACAGAATAAATTGGAGGTAGTCTCAGAGAAAAGAAACTGTTTAAGCAGGTCTAGGAGAGGCTTTTTGTGGAAATGAAACTTGAAGAAAGCTAGGAGGCTTCAAGTTCAATCTCCCTTTTTTTGCAGATGCAGAAATTGAAACCCCCAAAATCATGTTCTCCTCATTCCAAGTGCCATGTTCTTTCTAATATTCCAGTTGACTCAGAGGAGGGAGTAGTTTCTATGGTCTTCAGCAACCTGGAAAAGCTTCATGGAGAAAGAAGAGTTTGAATGAGTCCTTAAAAGATAAATAGAATGAGAACTGGCAAAGAAGAGGAAGACTTTCCAAGCAGAGAAAACAGCAGAGACAGAAAACCCAGAAATATCACTTCTGAAATTTCCTATCTGTTGGACATTGGGTAAGTCATTTATCCTCTCAGGGCCTCAGTTTCCTTATCTATAAATTAAGGGTATCAAATTATAATTGCTCTAAGGTCCCTTCTAACTCTAGCTCTATAACCTTATCTATGAGCTAAAGGTATTTTAGAACCATCCACTTTGACTACATGAGTCCACCAGGGATCCTGTATAAGTAAGAGCTATGCTACAAGGAAAAGACAGAGGACTTAGATGATATAAAACAAATCTTAGAGCATGGTACTAATAAAGCTAAGGTCCCCAGTTCACTCCCTGTCACTTCGTTCTATAGAGTGAAAAACTTTTTCACAACCATGTGCCATTTGCCTAAGATCAATCAGTTAATTGTGGAAGAATTGGAAATATAATTAATTTATCGTCTCCTCCTGCTCCTTATTTTGGCATTTGTCCTATTATTGAGCTATTCATTGTTTTTGGTCTGTATGTTTCTCCCGAACCAGACTATAAGTTCCCATAGAGCAGAACCCATATTCTATGGTCTCAGACCTTCCTCAACCCCAACCATCCTCATCAATCCCAACCAATCACTTTGCTAATCCATACACTAGTCACAGTAGGGACAAGAACAGAAAACTCCTTCACATGGTTTAGCATAACCCATCTCTAGTAGTAAAGGAAAAAACAGAACTCAATGCAATGCTCTGTATTCCAGAGTCGGACTCTCGGCAGCCAGTTCATATGTATCTCCTATTATCACTCCTCATCACTAATGCTCCAGTATCCCTTCCTTTTCTCCTTCCTCATGAATCACACTTTCACCACCTTACTCAATCAATAAATCAACAAGCATTTATTAAATACTTACTATATGCCAAAGGGCCAAGGACACAAATGCAGAGCTTACACTCTAATGGATGAGACAACAAAAACATGGAGAGAGAGAGACAAAAACAGAGAAAGACACACCCAGAGAGAATATAAGGTAGTTTGGAAGAAATTAGACTAGTACATGTGCTCCTCTTCTCCCTTATTTTGGCATTTCTCCTATTATTAAGCTGTGTACTATTTCTGGTGTGTATGTTTCTCCCAAAATAGACCACCTAAATAGACTTCTCATAAAGCAAGACCACGTCTTATTCTTTTTCTTTTGTACCTCCCTCAGGACTTAGAACAGTGCTTTTTTACATAGTCTATAGAAATCAGGTTCATCTTCAGCACTGAACATAGTTCCTTGCAGATAGTATTATGAGAAAGTGTTTTTTATGTGTGGTTCACATCAATGATGCTGATGAATAAATGTACTGCTATTGAAATGTCAATGGCATCAATTTTGTACAAAGAAAGAAAGAAAGAAAGAAAGAACTAATACTTCCATATTGTAAGAAGATCTATGATCTCCAGTTGTGCAGTTCTCAATGTCATAGACCTTCTTGCCCTTCTCTTTCAGTTGAACATCTTCTCATATCTACCATCATATTTTTACATAGCTTTTGCAGTAATCTTCTATAGCTTATTCATATCCCCATATGCCTCTCCCTGGTCCTTTGGAGAAACTCACAATGCTAATTCTTTGGAGTATTTCACAATCTATAATATCATAAGGTCTGTATAAAAAGATGAACCTTTGTTTGAAACAGAAGTTTGTAGTCATCGTTCAATTTCCCTAATACAATCAAGTCTAGTATTTTCCTCCTATTCAATTGTATACTTGTAGTCTATTTGCAATGCATGTCCAAAATACATATACAGATGAACCTAGATACTATCCATCCAACTACATAACATAATCTGACCAATGACTGATTATGTTCTCATCTAAAAGACTCTTCAGTGTTCTGGCGGCTTCATTAAATCAGCACAAAGTCGTCTTCAAATAGCAATATTTAAAGGTCTTGACCATCAGTGGTAAATCCCTATGCTATTGGTACTCTGCTTGCCATCTTATAAGGTAGTAGCAAATTACTTTAGTTAGTATGTGTCTCCTTTATTTATGGGATATACTTTTGATATCAACCATAAGAAGGTTATTAAATAAAGTTATGCATATTACCTCATTTTTCAACATAGAAAGAATTTTAACAGGTAAGAATTGCTTTATTAGATGAAAGCCTAATATTGGTATTTTATTCTATTGAATACGTTTTTTCATAGTCAACAAACAAGAAGCACAGTGGAATCTTGGATTTTTTTGTGTTTCCATTGATTATTTAACTGGCAAAATGTTATACTACAGGCTATCTTTAATGAAAATCTGCCTGTTCCTTTAATATTTTCATCAAGGATATCATGATTATGTAGGTAGATTATTTTTTATAAATGTTTTGTAGAAATGAGAAAATAGACAGATTCATTGGTAATTAGAGGTATTGAATATCTAGTGGTTAGTATGTAGTACCTTGATGCTTGTTTTCTGATTTTTCTAAGTATTTAGTATCTTCTCTTCTATCACATATCTCTAAAACTGATCTCACTTCCATCATGGTCTTTCTCTGGAGGCTTTTCCATTTCTGTTGTTTTCAATGTTATTTCTACTTCCTCATGTAGCACATTAGTACTATAATGTTAGAATTCAAATGTCTACCGTTCTTGATAAAATAAATAGTTTGTCATTAAAACTATGAAAGCAAAAGTATGTCATTATTATTGTTGGTACTGTCAATTAATCATGTTTCTTCCTGCATCAGGAAAAACAAGGAAATCTATGATTTGACTTTTATTTAAGTGATCTTGAAACACAAACTAGAAAGGGAGCCTTTGAAGCACTGAGGAATAATCCAAATGAGCTTTGCAATTCTTCACCCTGCTTTACTCATCTGGTTGCAGTTGTAGCCTTTTTTAATTGTTATTCCATATCCTTGTTGATAATTCAACTCTCACTTAAAACAAAATTGGATGAATATGAGAAGTTAGTGAAGAACAGAGATTTGGCTAATACTAAACTAGTATTGTCCATTTTTCCACAATACAGCCGAAGAGGATTCTTTTGGTCTTTATATAATTGCACTGACCTTCAATTTGCCTTTGCCTATGTGGATCTGTGGTTAGGATTTTTTTTTTTAGTGAGGTTTTCTTCAACTACATCAAAGCTCATACTTTTCACTTCCTTCCTCTGACCCTTGTACAAAGACATATATGTGCACACACACACACACATACACACACACCACGTCTCACCAAGGTCTTAACATTTCGTTGGGATTTATTTGCATTATTAAGTTTATTTCAAGACCTCCTACCAGAAACAGGAAGAGTGAATATGAAAGATCTGTTTCCTTTCAATTGTGTATTTTCCCTCCTTCCTAGTGAAAATAGCTTGTTTGGAGAAGTCTAAATGATTTGGAATTGAATGTACCAAAGGAATAGACACAAGGTTCTAATTTATAGTTTGGGGTCCCCAGCCCCTGCATATGAGTTCTATAAATGAAATGTGTTGCTGCAATGAGTCCCTTTGGGAGGAGCTGCACTTCGACTAAGAACAGCTGTAGGGCTGTAATCTACCCAAGTCAGCTTCTGAATCAGATATGAATTATTGGCTCAGTCAGAAAGCTATGGATAAGCCTTCACCCAACAGGCAATCACATGTGGCATTTGGAAGAAATGAAAATATCCTTTCTTCCTTAGCTGGGTCCAGTTAAATAATAGTTTTCTCTTACTCCTCCTTTGTTCTCATTCCGATTTTTTCCAGGGTCCTCACCTTGTTCATGTGGTGGGATAAAGCCAACTTCAGTTAGGACACCCATTCTGGAACCATCCGAGGCTAATGGAGGCCAGGCATCTGTAGAACATGAGCTGACTGGATGTTCTCCAGGTCCCAAAAGTCATTAGAATCAGGGATATAATTACTTCCTTACTGAATCTGAATTACATGTGATCACTGGTTCCTAGGATGACCAAGACCAGTTGTACAGTCAAGAAAAAAGGATGATTATAAAGAACAATTCCTAAGTAGAAATGTAAATTTTCTGTTACTATTGGTACAAATTGTCTGGGTTTCAATTTTGAATACTGACCTTCATTCTGTTTTACTTTACAGTAAAAATGTAGACAGCCTTTCAAAATAATCCTCTAAATATCTGTAGTCCCGTAATTCCAAAGGGCTCAAGATAAAAAATGCTGTCTACCTCCAGAGAGGGAACTAATGAACTCGTGAGTACAAATTGAAGTTTAACTTTTTTCACTTCATTTCTCTTGCCTTTTTTCCTCAACATGACTAATATGGAAATATGTTTTGCATGATTTCACAGGTATAATTGATATCATATTGCTTGCCTTCTCAATGAGTGACTGAGGGGCCTTCCAGGGAGGGAGAGAATTTGAAACTCAAAACATGTTTGAAGTATCAAAAATAAATAAATAATAAAAATTTTAAAATATATCTGCAGCCTTAAAGAATTGCTTCTAGAAATATTCATTTGAGAAGGCATAGAGTTAATGAGCTATAGTGATATGCCCTCAAGATCACAGGCTGAAGAAAATTGGGCAAAATTAAGCTTTATCTCCAGCTCTTTGGCTTGATCCAAAGAGTTTAATACTTGGATGGATCTGTGATGAAAGTTCTCTTTCCATTGTTAGAGAATTCAACTCAACCATTTCTCCTTGTCCTCTGTTTGTCTATTCCTTCCCACTAACTATTCATACATGATTTGACCACTGTATTGAGAGCTTTCCTACCTAGATGACTAGATATCAAGTTTTGTTTCAGGGCAATGATTGGGTATCAAAAAAACAAAGACCTTAATTCCCAAATAAAATCTAGCCTGCTCACTTTGTGGGTCCAAGATATAAGTCCTGATAGACCAACTTTATGGATTGTCCATTGAATTTCCTGTTAGACTGCTCAAAGCCATTCTTCATTCATGAAAGAGTCTTGGGAACAGTTATGGTGATATAATGGGATCCACAAACAAGGTTTTCAAATAATCTCATTGTTGAATCTTTCAAACTATCTTCAATGATATTATATGCACAAAAGATGCCTTCTTGGAGGAAGAAAACCTTAAAGGCCACATTTTGTTCTAATGAATCAAATGTTTTTTATAATCAACAAACAATAATTAAAGTCGGATCTTGTTTTCTCTGTTCCTTTTAGTCAATTACAATTGCTGATATGTTACTATAAAGGTATACTTTACTACATAATAATGTTTTTAAAAATTAATCTGTTCCCTTCTTATATTTTCATCAATAATGCCCTTGACAGGTGTGCAGAATTCTTTTCAAAAGTATTTTGTAGATGTGACCCAAAGCCCAGGGTCCCTTCCCATAGCGACTCTTGTCACCATTATATAGAAATGAAAAAATAAGCATATGATGTGGTGGTAATTTGTATATCTCAATCTTATTTTTATAATATTCATAATTGTTCCAATCCTTCACTATTTCCTCTTTTTCAGGATATCTTTATGTATCACTATGGCTATTCAAGCATCATCATCAGACTGAAGCCATAGGGGCTGGTAACCTTCATCAATCCCTGTCCTTTACCTGGGCTTCTAGTTTTTCCTAGGTTCATTGCTCTGGGATTGCCTATCTTCTTAGTAAGGGAACTAGGCTTCCCACTGCTTTAATTCTACCTCCCACCTCAGATTCCTAAGAAACAATTCTATTTTTGGAACCAGTCTAAGGACTCCTCCCCAGCAGGTGGGAGAGAAAAAAAGGAACCCAGAGTACAAATGTGTATCAGGTTTTAGAACAGGCAGTTTTATTCCTACACAGAAAGAGAATTCTAAGCAATAATCAGAATAATTTTGATCAGTTGAGAGGCTAATATGCAAACCTTGTTGAGACAATGGTTATTATCATTAGTTATTTTAAATTTTATCTCTACTGAATAAAACCCAATCAATGTCAAATGGATTCATTATTTTTGTGATTGCTCTCTCTCTGTCTTCTCTCTGTGTCCCTCTGCCTCTATCTCTGTTCTTTCTTTGTCTCTGTTTTTCTCTGTCTCCATATCTCTATCTGTCTGTGTGTCTATGTGTCTGTGTTTATCTCTGTCTAACTGTCTGACTATCTGTCTCTCTCTGTGTCTCTGTTCTGTCTAGCTTTGTTTTTCTCGTTGTCTCTGTATCTCTGTGTCTGTGTCTGTATCTGTCTCTGACTCTCTGTCTCTTTCTCCGTCTTCTTCCCTCTCCCTCTTCTCTTTCACTCTCCTTTTCCCTTCTCTCTCTCATATATAAGTACACATATATATATGCACATATATGTATATGCATGTGTAGATACTCCATTTGTATAAAGTTATTTGCATGTATTAGATTATGTGCTCCTTGTCAACAGGTACTGTCTTTTGCCTTTTTTTGAATCCCCCATGTTAAAGACAGAGCCTGGCACACAACAGTCACTTATTTAATCATCATATTTTGCTAGACTGACTAATCTTAAATAATCTGAATTGATTCTGGGTATTCCCAAATATTCTAGATTAAAATCAGCTCCCACTAATTTTAGGATTAAGGAAACTGGGCGAAACAGGGGGCATTTTACCTATTTTTTACTCCAATCTCCAGCTTATTGCCTTCCTTCCTTACATTACCGATGCCAAGAGAGACAAAGACATTTGCTCATGTTTAATTTCTGTGGCTCTATTGGCCTGAGCAGGGAAATGTCAAGCCACAAACATATGGTCCATGTGTCCAGGAAACAGAAGAGATTTCATGCATTTGATTTGGATGTGCTAAAGGAGGAGGTGGGAAGCAAGCATTAAATAGGAGCCAGAGCTGTTTGCTTATGGCCCCAATACCTTTCCTGTCTCCCTCATACAATCCCTTTCAATTCCATTTGTGCCACTGTGATAACTGGTGAAAATACTCACCAAGAAGGCTTAATACCAGGCTCAGCAAATCTCATTGCTAAGCTACTTTGGTGGGTTTTTTTTCTTTTTTCTTTTTTTCCCTTTAGCTTCAAGCTGGAATTAAGAAACCTGTAACTTGCTGCTTATCTCATTATCTCCTGCTTTGCATTTTAATGTGTCTCCTCTAAAAAGACCTCATTGATATTCCAGTTATGCATGTGTTTGTTTGTGTCTCTTGGGAAAATTTGCTACTGATCTTCCAAGTCGAGCACCAGCATCCTCCCAGCTCTCTGAAAGTTGGATCTGTGTTCTTTAAAAGGAAAAAAGAGAAAGTGGGGGAGGTTGGAATATTTTGCTTCCACAAGAGGTTGCAAATAGAACAGCTCAGAATTCTTAGTCCAAGTCTATTAAACATTAAGGGAAGTAGAGGATGATATAAGAATATTTCTGGGTAGCCATTACTATGGTTTATAATATTTAGGAGTTCTGTTTTATTCTCCAAATGTCTTAGCCTAAATCATCCAGATCATTGAAAGAAAAACATGGTTTGGGGTTATTTTTATCAACAGAAATTATCCATATTGACCCTCTACATTGGGTACAAAAACCTAAACTAACTATATTGACATAGCTGATTCCAGCCCGTAATAAAAGAAGGGGTGAGTTACAAGAAGACAGTGGTTTCCCCTTGTGGATCCAATTCTTCTTCCAAAACTCAAAGGCCATGACAATCTCGTAAACAAGAAGTAGAATTAAGAAGATAAGGGAATCCACTAGATAATCCAGGGCAAAAAAATTTTACTGCTCAAGTAAAACAAGATTTGGAAGGAATCTACATTATTGTCTATTTGCAGTGATCAGATAGATCATCGAGATTTGCTTGTGTATGAACACAGAAAGAAAGAAGGTAGTGATGATTCATATGAGACCATTATAGCTAATAATATGATATCTGTTCTATAAATTGCTAAGAATGGTCTATGCATTCATGGAATGTATCCTTGATGAAAATATGAGAAAAGAAAAGGTAAGCTTTAACAGATAATTTTCTATAGCAAACCAAATAATTACAAATGTAGAGTTCATAAGATCCTCAGTTTTTGGTGTTGGAGAGGACCTTAGAGAACATTTGGTCCAATTCTTTCACTTTTCAGATATTTAAACTGAGGCCCAGAGAAGTTAAAAATCTTGCCCCACATCATTCAGGTGTTAAGAATAATAACACCTTGAAAGGGACCTGTATGTGCACAAATGTTTGTAGCAGGTCTCTTTGTAGTGGCCAGAAACTGGAAACTGAGTGGATGCCCATCAATTGGAGAATGGCTGAATAAATTGTGGTATATGAATATTATGGAATATTATTGTTCTGTAAGAAATGACCAGCAGGATGATTTCAGAGAGGCCTGGAGAGACTTGCATGAACTGCTGCTGAGTGAAATGAACAGGACCAGGAGATCATTATATACTTCAACAGTAATACTACATGATGGTCAATTCTGATGGACTTGGCCATCTCCAGCAATGAGATGAATCAAATCAGTTCCAATAGAACAGTAATGAATTGAACCAGCTACACCCAGCAAAAGAACTCTGAGAGATGACTATGAACCATGACATAGAATTCCCAATCCCTCTATTTTTGTCCACCTGCATTTTTGATTGCCTTCACAGGCTAATAGTACAATATTTCAGAGTCTGATTGTACAGCAAAATAACTGTTAGGACATGTATACTTATATTGTATTTAATTTATACTTTAACATTTTTAACATGTATTGGTCAACCTGCCATTGGGGGGAGAGGATGAGGGGAAGGAGGGGAAAAATTGGAACAAAAGGTTTGGCAATTATCAATGCTGTAAAATTACCCATGCATATAACTTGTAAATTAAAAGCTATATTTAAAAAAAAAAAAAAAAGAATAATAGCACCTCTCTCCTAAGGTTGTAGTGAGGACAAAGTGAGATATTTTTAAAACACCAAATATTTTATAAATTTTAACTATTAGTAATTAACAGAGATAGGATGTAAACTTCCCAAATCCAAAATTCCTTCTACTACATCATAGATAAGAGGGATATTTTGCTGTTGTTCATTCATTTTAGTAGTATCCCACTCTTTGTGACTCTGTTTAGGGCTTTCTTACCAAGGATACTAGAGTGGTTTGTGATTTTCTTGTCCACTTCATTTTACAGATGAGAAAACTAAGGTAAACAGGGTTAAATCATTTGCCTAGAGTCACACAACTAATAAGTCTCTGAGGGCAGACTTGAACTCAAGAAGCTAAGTCTCTCAGCATCTATCCATTATGCCACCTAGCTGCCCCAAGATAAGAGATATAGAGAATACAAAAATTCTATATAAAAATTTTACCATTACAAAATAGTTTTTGACTTAGAAAAGCAAAGGGTAGTCTTAAAGCCTCTCTTTTAACAAGGTCCTTCTTTCCTACGTATATTAAAGATCATACTGGAATTTTTGATAGACAGAATGATGAAGACTCTTGTCTAATAGTCTATGAGTAGTAATATCAAACAAGGTATCCAACAATGCAATATATACTCATTTAGCAACATCATGGAAAATATTCTGCACAAAATTAAAATGGAAGATGAAATTCCTATTGACAGAAAGGTTCCCTGAATGCTCTTGGATGAGAATAGCATTAAACAGATTGCAGTGAGCCCTACAATAGCATAGGGCCTCCTCAATGACATTCACAATCATTAATAAAGATTTTTGCTGCATTTTTGAAATTTTGAAACTTTGAAAATTCAAAGAGGAAACACAAAATTGATAAAGAGTAGAAACTACCCAGATTATAACATAATTTTGAACAGACAACCAATTAAAATAATACATAAGTACATGAAAAGGGCAGCTAGGTAAAATAGTGGATAGAATGCCTGGCATGAAGTTAGGACAACTCATGTTCCTAAACTAAAATCCAGTCTCAGATGCTTCCTAGGTGTGACTTGGGGCAATTCATTTCCCCTTGTTTGCCTCGGTTTTCTCATCTGTAAAATGAGCTGGAGAAGGCAGTGGCAAACAACTCCAGTGTTTTTGCCAAGAAAATCCCAAATGGAATCACAAAGAATTACACAATTGAAAATGACTGAACAATAACAATTCATAAATTCCAAACAAATCCTATACATGATCAATGAGTTTGGTGCAGAATTGAAGACACCAGATTCAATCATATTTGGGGAAATGTCTATTACTTTCAATGCTCTTAAGCTGTACCTTGTTGCAAAAGTCCATTTTTTAAAACACTAAATGCTTAAGGGTTTGAAAATCTTGGAATATTGTGATATCCCATGAGTTATAATTATAGGTAATGCCAAGGGCAAAGAAAAGGTATGGAACTTATAAATAAGTTACTGTATACTATCAATGATGACCTGTGTACAAAAAAAAAATGGTATATAATATCCTTAAGGACATGTATGACCAGAAAAAAAGGTAGATTGATCAGGCGATATGAATGAGGGAACACAAAATATTTCAGTGGTATCTATGAAATATTATTTTTTTTAAAAATATCATATTTGAAAACAGAAGATCTAGATTTCCATCCTGACTCCAATACTTATTAATTGTGTATTTTTAGGGAAATCACTTAAACACTTTAGGTTTTTATTTCTTCACTAATAAAATAAATGGATTGAACTATTTTCTTTTCTAATCCAAATCCACTTCATTCCCCCCCCCCAGTACCCTCCCTCCCAAACTAATTGTATTTAGCTTCCTTGAAAGGATTTATATGTATTCATTATTTTTTCTTTATATATTTGTATTTATTATTTTGCCTATTAACAGGGAAAAATCTTTAAAAATAGGTTTTGTTTCTTTATATTTATATTTCTAGGGCCTAGCAGTCAGGAAGTCAAATAAACATTTATTAAATAGCTACTTATTATGTGCCGGGCACTGTGCTGAACACTAGATGCAAAGAAAAGCAAAAAACATCACAGTTCATAACACCTAGTAGGTACTTAATAATTGTTTCTTGAGTGATTGATTGTGATTATCTCTAAGACCCCTTCAATATTGAAATTCTATGCACAAGGGAAAAAACCCTCAGTATGGATAGATAGATACAAATACAATATAGATAGATACAAAATGACACTGACAAAAATTACACAGAATAAAATAATATAAATGGGTAAAAACAGCATACCAATCAATGTGATCATGGATTCATCAAAGTATGTACATTTATTTGTTTTATTTTTTAGCTCCTGTTTTCAAAAGAGCATCACCTACCTCAATCATAGACAGTTTGGCTAGTCTTGCAACCATACAAAAATATAACCAGATCATTAATAAAAACATCCAAAAAAGCATGGAAAACCAAATTCTCATGTGGTCACTGGGTGTAGGGAGAGGGAGAAGATGTTTCTACAAAGACTTAAAGATTTAAAGTGTAAATCTCAGCAATTGGGATCTAGATAACTGTCCTTCAATAGCCCTTGATCTGAATGATAAATCATAGAACTGCAGAGATCTCTACTCCAAGTCCTAACAAAAGCATGAATCTTAATGGGATTCAACTCGTACCCACTTCAGGTTACCTGTAGAGACGCAGCTTGAGTGCTGAAAGCAGAAAGCTTTACTACAGCAAGGCATAAGATGTTTTATTATTGTCATTCTCTGCTGGCATGTTAAGTAGCATTACTTTATGGAGCTTTCTTCTTGGCTGGACCACCAGAGCTTTTGCTCAGCTTTGAAGCTAATGGAGTATATGAAATTCCTGACTGCCTCTTCTCACATTCAAACATTGTCTTTTTGCTGTCTTACGTGTGCATGAATCAATAACTAGGGACCAAAGAAAGTCTATTTAACCACTAATTCTAGGCATCCTGATAGTTGCTCTAGGATATTAATAATAGAATCCATTTTGCCTTGACACAAGAGAATGGAGGGGAGCCAGATGTACCATTAAAGTTCTTTCTAAGCTAAATGAGTTTGTGATAGGGTGTGTTTATTCATGGGCAAATAAAACATACCAAGGCCCATTTTGAGTGTGTGAGCTAGTGAGATACTTACTAGGAGCTGTGCTTATGCAGGCAAAGGAGAGGGAATAGTTAAAAGTTAAGTGTCTCCCTTTCTTCACCTGCAATTAAAAAAAAAAAACAAAACGACCCTCCTATTATGAGGATTGCCCAAATGGAATTATCTGCACAGTCCAAATTCACTGACCATATAATCATAGTATATAGAGATAGAGGGGACTTTACATATCATTTAGACTAACCTCTCATTTTATAGAGAAATAAACTGAGGTGCAGAATAATAATAAATGATAATAGCTAACATGTATATAGTACTTACTATGTGTCAGACATTGTGCTGAGCACATTACAATTATTACCTCATTTGATCCTAACAACCAACCTAGGAGGTAGATACTATTATTCCCTTCTTTTTACAGTTGAAGAAACTAAAGAGTTAAGGGGAAATGTCCAAGGCCACAGGACAATAACTGACAGAGCTGAGATTTGAAACCAATTTTTCCCACCCTGATTCAATTGTTTTTTCCTATTTATCAGATTGTTTTCTATTATAACCAAGAGTTCTTCCCACTGTACCATACTGCCTCCTTCAGCTGCTTATCTGCATTATTGGAGGGAGTTTTCTACACCAATAAAATCATAATTCCAGACTAAGAGAATGCCACCAAAAAAATCTAGAAACACTGAGGGGGAATGGACTTATTTCCATTTTAATTCAAGCTGATTCAATCAAAAACTTTTATTAAGTCTTTATTGTTTCAAAAGAACTATACTAGGAACTGAGGAAAATACAAGTTTTAGATAGGATGGGAACTCCTAACATAAGGGATCTTATTGCTAACCCTAAACTTTCCATTGTCTGAAAAGATAATTCATTCTCATATTATGAGATACTGAGGTTCCTTTGAGCCATCAGCCTCAGCACTTCTATCCCATAAGATGGAATTAATTTTTGATTTTCAAATAAACTTTCAGAACTAGGCAATGTTCTTCTCCGTGGGCAAGCAGAACCATCGTCTCCCAGCTGTGGTTTTAGGAGTCTCCCTGCTCCAATTCCTACTATTTCGTCATTTAATAGAAAACACTTAAAATGAAAAAATGAATGCAAAAAAAAAAAAAAAAAACCTCACTTTAAAGGTCAACCCTATTTTTTTTTACAAAGATGTTATTTTTTGTTGGATATTTATTATTATGTTGACCTTTCCAGATTAATTATACCACCAATTTTATAAGTGGCAGCAGCAATCTGTCACCCCGAGTTACACAGGAGGCCACCCAAGTTCAGTATTTCCTGTTATCCTGCAATAAATCAGAGCACCGTGCAATATAATATGCCGGGGCACTGTGCAGTCCTGGCTGGGTGGTAGTGTATTACAATCAGAGCAGTGCCCACCACTCCCCTATTCTCAGTCCTGCAAAGGGCCCCAATGAGGGTTTGTCCAATAACACTACAGCCCCACAGTTTGCTGACTTTATAAAGAGAAGAGGTGAAGTAACACTTTTCTTTTTAATACCCTGCGGTGTCAAACTGAAATTGCAGCCTGCTTCTATTTTCAGCAGCCTGGGTAAGAGAATGGTTTTTATCTGGAGATACAATGACTGACGCCCCGTACCCTGCAGTTCCCATGAAGCCCTTGCCAAAGTCCATGAATGCTTGCTTTATGAATTGGTCTTGCAGGTGTTCAGGGGGGTATGTAATCGCTAATGAATAGTAGAAAAACATAGAAACTCTAGGCAGGCTCTGGCACTGAGAGCTAGGCCGGGCTTTATAATTCTGTGAGAAAACACACATGCATCCAATGCCTTCCCCAGGCTCCGACGTTGCCTGAAGCATGATCATTTTCCATAGTCCGTCCCCCCAGGCTGGTGGTACGCTCCAGGGAAGGAGGGAGGCTACAGTCTCCGTGTTGGCAAGAAACCTAATTCCTTCTTCAAATATTTCACCACCCTGAATTGGCAAGACCATGGTCCTTGGCCAAGGGCTCAAATTTTCTACAGAGACCAAGCTTAAGTGTCCCCCTCCCCACACAAACACCCAAGATGTCAGAATTGTGTCACCAGCCAATACAGGGTAACTCTTATAAGATGGTAGCACTTTACATTATTTCTAATAAATAGAGAAAGTATTTATCATGAACTGATACTTTATATCATCTGATAACTTAAACAGAAATAAGAATAATAAACCATATTATTCTGACGGGAGTTTTGCTATCAAATAAATTCTCTTTGGCTTCTAAATGGAATTTTCTTCATTGTTTCTACCTCTTTTGATGGCCAGAAAAATTAGCCTGCTTGGTTTGGGTCTGTGACTTTACTCCCTCCATTAATAACAAATAATCTATAATTTATAGTCACATGTGGCTTTTTCCAATAATGAGATGCTTCAGATCAGTTCCAATAATCTTGTGATGAAGAGAGCCATCTATACCCAGAGAGAGGAGTGTGGGAACTGAGTGTGGACCATAACATAGCATTTTCACTTTTTTGTTGTTGTTTGCTTGCATTTTTCTTTCTCATTTTTCCTGTTCTTGATCTTTTTTTTGTGTGTGTGCAGCAAGATAACTGTATAAGTATGCATATATTGGATTTAACATATATTTTAACATATTTAACATGTATTGGATTATCTGTCATGTAGGGAAGGGAGTGGGGAGAAGAAGGGGAAAATTTGGAACAAAAGATTTTTGCAAGGATCAATGTTGAAAAATTACCCATGCATATGTTTTGTTACTAAAAAGCTTTAATACAAATATATATACATATATATATAATTTATACTCATAGAGAGTTGCCTGGAATGCTGAGAAGTGAAGTGATTTTCTTATGGTCACATAGCATCAGAGACAAAAATTCATATCTTCCCATCTTTAATTCTACTTCTTTACTCACCAAGCCACATAGGTTCTCATCCTCTGAAGTGTTCTATTTCTTTCTCTGCTATATTCTTGACATTGGTGTCAGTATTCCATATATAACATGGAACTTTACACATAATGGAAGGAGAGAAGAAAGGAAGGAGAAAAGAGGGAAAGATGGAAGGAGAGAAAGAAGGAAAGAGAAAAGGAAGGAAAGATGAGGAAGGAAAGGAGGAAGGAAGAGAAGAAAGAAGGAAAGGAAAAAGAAAGTGAAGGAATTATAAGAAGGCAGGAGAAATGGCCATTTTCATTTTTTCAGTGAAGGAGAGAGTAGCAGTGGCTTTGGTCTCCTAAAAATCTCCTCAGTGATCTGGAATATTAGGAGGTTGCCTAGTTTTGTGCACAAATTACCCATCAGGTTATAATATTATCTTCCCCTAATCAATATTGAATCCCCTACCCACAATGCCCAAGGGCCTTTTATTCTTTTATACCTCTGATTATATTACGAGAAAAACAAACCAAACATTTTTATTTCATGAATTGTTTTTTGTAAAATCTTTGAAAGACAAAATTATCCTGGACCTTTACACCTTCCCCTTTCCAGACCAGAGGAGCACTATCCTGAAAGTATTGCTCTTGCTAGTTATCCTGTGGATAGCTACCATTTAATAAGAGAACAGACGGGAAAGATTAATATTTTGGAGAAAAATCCTCAATAATATCCATGATAAGGATGCAGGGGACCAATGAGGAAGTTTCCATCAAAACAAGTACATGAGTCAGTTAGAAAGAGATAGAAAGAAAAAGGTAGTGGTCTTCAAAGCTGTAGTATCTTCTCTAATTCCAGTACTGAAAAACAATGCTACCAGTCTGCCTGGCATTTCAGTGATGATTTAGTTCTTATGGAGAGAAGTCTGGTGTTCCCTAGAGATACCTTTGAGTTTCCCCAGCAGCTTTATATGAGGGACTAATGTATTCCATTTCCATTGTGTTGGGGGACACTGTGGTTAACTGGTAGCAGAGACTAGCACTCCCCAGGGGAAATATGGAAGTAGCATTCATTTGGCAATAGGTAGGAGACTGTTTAATGCCTGATTTGATTCCCTGTTTTTGCCTAGTTAGTTTTGTTAAATGTCTTTGCTTTCAGTCTATGGTCATTTGATATGACCTGATAAAACTAAGTATCTATGGGGGTTTGTGAGCTTTGGAACTTGAGTATAGACCTCAGGTAATGTTACATAATAACAGTTCCTATTTGTAGAGTTTTACACTTTCCAAAGCTCTCTCTAGATAGTACAAATATGTTTTCCACACACTGCTTTAGAACTTTTATGATTTGTACACTATGCCTCCAGGAAGCTGAATTAGAAAAAATCTTGTCATCCTACAAAATCTCATAAGCCAACTTAGTACAGTACCTCATCACTATGCTCTATCTGATTGGAAGACCAGGTTACAAACTCCAAAACCTAATTAAGTGATTTCCAGCATTTCATCACTATAGATAGCAATTATTTCTTCTTTTGAAACTGTCTATTTATATATTTTTACATTTATCTATTGGAGAATGATTTATATTCTTATAAATTTGGCTCAGTTCTCAATTTAAGATATAAGGTCTTCATCAGAGAAATTTGCTATAAAAATTTTTCCAAGTTCTTGCTTTTCTTCTTTGGATTTGCTTGCATAAAAACTTTTTAATTTAATGTAACCAATATTATTCACTTTACCTCTTGTAATGCTCTCTTATTTCTTATTTATTCATAAATTCTTTTCTTATTTATAGATCTGACAGGTAAAATTTTTCCATGTTTCCCCAATTTGCTTATGATATCACCCTTCATGTCTAAATCATGTACCCATTTTGACTTTATCTTGATATATACTTGGTCTATACCAAGTTTCTCACAAATGACTAGAGATATTATTCTACACTTAGCTTCTGTCAAACAACTTTCCAATTTTCCCAGCAATTTTCATCAAATAGTGACTTCTTCTCCAAAAAGCTTGGGATCTTTGTTATTTATCAAATGCCATTTACTACTGTGTATTATTATCTAATCCAGTCCACTATCTAGTATTTTACACCTTTTTAGATTACAAGTATATAACTATAGAAAGCATTTCCATTTTAGTCATTTTGTACAAGAAGACTCAAATAAAAAAAGTGAAAAAAAAGAAAGCATGTTTTAGTCTGTATTCAAACAACATCCTTTTTTTTTTCTGGAGACAGAAAATATGCTTCATCATTAATTCATTGGAATGTCTTGGATCATTGTATTGCTGAGAATAGTAAGTCATTCACAATTCTTCATCAAATAATTTGCTATTATTGTGTACAACATTCTCTTGGTTTTGCTCACTTCACTATGCATCAGTTCATGTAAGTTTTTCCAGGTTTTTCTGAAATCATCCTTCTTGTCATTTCTTATAGCATAATAATATTCTATTACAATCAGATACTATAGCTTTTTTAGCCATTCCCCAATTGATAGGCATCCCTTTGATTTCCAATCCTTAGCCACCACAAAAAGAGCTGCTATAAAAATGTTTGTATAAATATGTCCTTTCCCTCTTTTTGGATGTCTTTGGGATATAGACCTAGCAATGGAATTGCTAGATCAAAGGGTGTGCACAGTATTATATTCTTTTGGGCATAGTTCCAAATTGCTCTCCAGAAAGGTTGGATCATTTCACTACTCCACCAACAATGCATTAGTGTCCCTGTTTTCCTACATCTTCTCCAACATCCAATATTTTCCCTTTTTTGTCACATTAGTTAATCTAATAGATATGAGGTGTTACCTCAGTGTTGTTTTAATTTGCATTTGTCTAATCAATAGTGAATTTGAGCATGTTTTCATATGGCTATAGATAGTTTTGATTTCTTTGTCTGAAGACTGCCTATTCATAAACTTTGATCACTTTAATTGGGGTATGGTTTGTGTTTTTATAAAACTGACTCAGTTCCCCATCAACTGGAGAATGGCTGAATAAGTTATGGTATATGAATGCTATGGAATACTATTGTTCTGTAAGAAATGACCAATAGGATGATTTCAGAAAGGCCTGGAGAGACTAACATGAACTGATGCTGAGTGAAATGAGCAGAACCAGGAGATCATTATATATGACAACAAGACTATACAAGAATTAATTCTGATGGACGTGGCTCTCTTCAACATTGAGATGATTCAAACTAGTTCCACTTGTGCAGTGATGAAGACAGCCATCTACACCCAGAGAGAGAACCATGGCAACAGAGTGTGGAACACATCATAGCATTCTCACTCTCTCTGTTGTTACTTGCTTGCATTGTGTTTTCTTTCTCAGTTTTTCTTTTTCTTCATTTTTGATCTGATTTTTTCTTGTGCAACAAGATAACTGTATAAATATGTATACATATATTGGATCTAACATATATTTCAACATATTTAATCTGTATTAGATTACCTGACAGCTAGGGGAGGGGAGAGGGGAAGAAGGAGAAAATTTGGAACAAAAGATTATGTAAGGGTCAATGTTGGAAAAATTACCCATGCATATGCTTTGTAAATAAAAAAACTTTAATAAAAAAATTGACTCAGTTCTCTATATACTTGAGAAATAAGACCTTTATCAGAGTTATTTGTTGTAAAAATTTTCCCCTGGTTTTCTGCTTTCCTTATAATTTTGGTTACATTGTTTTTTGTTTGGGCAAAAACTTTTTAAATTTACATGATCAATATTATCCATTTTACATTTTGTAATGCTCTTTATATCTTCTTTGGTCCTAAGTTCTTCCTTTATCCATAAATCTGACAGAACTATTCCATGAACTCTTAATTTGCTCATTTTATCAACCTTTATGTGTAAATCACAAACATATTTTGACCTTATCTTAGTATACACTGTGAGAGGGTGGCCTACTCTTAGTTTTTACAATTCTGTTTTCCAGTGTTTCTAGAAGATTTGATCAAATAAGTTTTTGTTACAAAAGCTTTGGGCTTTGAGCTTATCATATATTAAATTACTATGGTCATTTATTATAACATAATTTGTATTTACTCTATTCCATTAGTCCACCTCTCTATTTCATAGCCTGTACCAGATTGTTTTAATGATTATATCTTTGGAATATATTTTGAGATCTCACACTTTTAAGCCACCTTCATTCACATTTTTTCATTGATTAACATAATATTCTTGATTTCCAGATGAATTTTATTTTTTCTAATTTTATAAAAAAAAATTTTGGTAGTTTGATTGTACTGAATAATCAATTTAGGTAAATTGTCAGTTTTGTTATATTGGTTTGGCTTATTCATAAGCCACAAATATTTCTACAATTATTTATATCTAACTATTTGTGGAAACAATTTAGTAATTGTGTTCATATAATTCCCGGTTTTGTCTTGGCAAATAAACTCCCAAGTATTTTATAACATCTGTAGTTATTTTAAATGAAATATCTCTTTATCTCTTACTGCTGGACTTCTTAGTAATATATGGAAATGCTGATGATTTATGTAGGTTTATTTTAAATCCTGCTATTTTGCTAAACTTGTTAATCATTTCAACTAGTTTTTTGGTTGATTCTCTAGAATTCTGTAAATATACCAACATATGTTCTGCAAAGAGTGATAGTTTTGTTTTATTATTGTCTATTTTAATTCCTTCACTTTCTTTTTCTTTTCTTATTGTAATAGCAAGTATTTCTAGTACAATATTGAATAATAATGATGATAATGGGCATCTTTGTTTCATACCTGATCTTATTGAGAAGTCTCCTAGCTTAATGCTTGCTGATGGTTTTCGATACATATTACTTCTTTTTGAGGAAAGCTCATATTCCTAGGTTTTCTAGTGTTTAGGTTTGTTGAGGTTCTTTTTAAAAAATAGAAAGGCATCTTCTATTTTGTCAAAAGCTTTTTCTGTATCTACTGAATAATCATGTGATTTTTATTGTTTCTGTCAATTAAGCTGAAAGTTTTCCTTACACTGAACCAGCCCTGTATTGCTGGCATAAATCTCCCTTAGTCATAGCATGTGATCTTATTACTATATTGTCATAATCTCACTGCTAGCATTTAAAAATTTTTTTGTTATCAATATCATTATCAATCAAATCAAATTAAAAATCAAAATCAATATTATTAGGGAAATAGATCTATAATTTTCTTTCTCTGTTTTTGCTCTTCCTGATGTAGGTATGAGTGTCATATTTGTGTCACAAAAGGAATTCAACAGAACTCCTTCTTTGCCAATTTTTCCAAATAATTTATATAGTATTTGGAACTCATTGTTCTTTAAATGTTTGGTAGAATTCACTTATTAATCCATCTGGTCCTGGGGATTTTTTTCATAGAGTACCCACTTATGATTTATCCAACATATTTTTCTAAGATAGTATTATTTAAGTATTTCATTTTCTATTCTGTTAATCTGGGCAACATATTTTTGGAAATATGCATCCATTTTACTTACATTATTAGATTTATTTGACATATAATTGGGTGAAATAGGTACTAATAATATTGTAATTTCATCTTCATTGGTGGTCATTCATCCCTTTAATTTTTGATATTGGTAATTTGGTTTTCTTCTTTTTCTTAATCAAATAAACTCATGGTTTAATCTACTTTTTCCCATAAAACCAGCTCCTAGTTTTATTTATCAGTGCAATAGCTTTCTTGCTTTCAATTTTATTACTCTCTCCCTTAAATTTTATTAATTAAAATTAATTTTATAATGCATCTTATAAATTATAAATGTTGTCTCAACATTGCCATTGTTTTTAATGAAATTATTGATTGTTTATATGACTTGTTCTTTGATACATTCATTCTTTAGGTTTATATTTTTGCTTCCCAATTAATGTTTAATCTGTTTCTATGGACCTTCATTGAATATAATTTCATTGCATTGTGGTCTGAAAAGCATGTGTTTAATATTTCTGCTTTTTTCCATTTTGTTGTAAGGTTTTTATGCTCTAATACAAATGTGCCATATAGAACTGGGAAATAGGTATGCTTCTCTCTATTCCCATTCAGTTTTCTTCAGAGTTCTATCATATCTAACTTTTCTAAAATTCCATTCATCTTCTTTACTTCATTCTAGCTTATTTTATAGTAAAATTTGTCTAATTCTTGATCCAACCATTCTGGAGAGCAATTTGGAACCAAAAGACTATAAAACTGTGCATACCTTTTGATCTATCAATATCACCACTGGGTCTGTGCCCCAATTTTTTAAAAAGTGGGGCCTTAGTAGTACAAAAATATATATAACAACTCTTTTTATGGTAACAAAGAATTGGAAAGTGAGGGAATATATATCAATTGGGGAATGACTGAACAAACTATGCTTTATGGTTGTGCTATAAGAAATTATGGATAAGGTGATTTCAGAAAAACATGGTCTTAATGAACTGAGGCAAGCAAAGGAAGCAGAACCAAGAGACTCTATTATATAATAACAGCAATACTATATGATGTCTAAGCTATTCTCAGCAATACAATAATCTGAGGCAATTTCAAATGACTTGTGATGACAAACACTATCCAACTCCCCCAAAAAGAACAGATGTAGATCAAAGAAAACTATTTTTCTTTCCATCGGGGTAGGGGGAGGGCTCTGTGTTTTCTTTTACAACATGACTAATATGGAAATATGCTTTGCATTATTATACACATATAACTTATATCAAATTGCTTAGCATCTCAGAGAGGGGGAGGGAGAAGAGGAAGAAAATATGGAATTCCATTTTTTTTAATGTTAAAAGTTTTTTATGTGTCATTTAGAAAAAAAGTTATTGAAAAAATGTATTTAGTAATCAAGCCACTCTCCAATTGGTAAATGGTCAAAGGATAGGAATAGACAATTTTCAGATGAAGAAATAGAAACTATTTCTAGCCATATGAAACAATGCTCCAAATCATTATTAATCAGAAAAATGCAAACTAAGACAACTCTGAGATATCACTACACACCTGTCAGATTGTCT
Source organism: Antechinus stuartii (assembly GCA_016696395.1). Classification (NCBI taxonomy): domain Eukaryota; kingdom Metazoa; phylum Chordata; class Mammalia; order Dasyuromorphia; family Dasyuridae; genus Antechinus; species Antechinus stuartii. The sequence continues at coordinate 39,707,867 of MU174354.1, forward strand.
AGGATGACAGGAAAATATAATGCCTAATGTTGGAAGGGATGTGGGAAAACAGGGACACGGATGCATTGTTGGTGGAATTGTGAACACATCCAGCCATTCTGGAGAGCAATTTGGAACTATGCTCAAAATGTTATCAAACTGTGCATACCCTTCGATCCACAGGTTTATTACTGGGCTTATACCCCAAAGAGATACTAAAGAAGGGAAAGAAACCTATATATGCAAAAAATGTTTGTGACAGCCCTTTTTGTAGTGGCAAGAAACTGAAAATTGAATGGATGCCCATCAATTGGAGAATGGCTGAATAAGTTGTGGTCTATGAATGCTATGGAATATTATTGTTCTGTAAGAAATGACCAACAGGATGATTTCAGAGCGGTTTGGAGAGACTTACATGAACTGATTCTGAGTGAAATGAGCAGGACCAGGTGATCATTATATACTTCAAAAACAATACTACATGATGATCAATTCTGATGGATGTGGCCCTCTTCAACAATGAGGTGAACCAAATCAGTTTCATTTGTTCAATAATGAAGAGAACCAGCTACACACAGAAAGAACTCTGGGAAATGAGTATGAACCACAACATAGCATTTCCATTCCTTCTGTTTTTGTCCGCTTAAATTTTTTATTTCCTTCTCAGGTTATTTTTACCTTATGTCCAAGTCTGAATTTTCTTGTGCAGCAAAACAATTGTATGGATATGCATACATATATTGTATTTAACATATACTTTAATATATTCAACGTGTATTGGTCTACCTGCCATCTAGGGGAAAAGGTGGGGAAAGGAGGGGAAAAGCTGGAACAGAAGGTTTTGCAAGGGTCAATGCTGAAAAATTACCCTGTGCAGATATCTTGTAAATAAAAAGCTATAATAAAAAAAATGTATCTAGTTCTGAGAGAGGAAAGAAGTGCTCAACTAATATAGTTTTACAGTCTATTTTCTCCCATAACTCATTTAATTGTTCCTTTAAAATTTTGTATGCTATGTGATTTGGGTCATGTATATTCAGTACTAATATCATTTCATTGTTTATGGTACCATTTAGCAAAATGTAGTTTTCCTGATTATCTCTTTTAATAGGTCTAATTTTGCTTTTGTTTAATCTGAGATCATGATTGCTAACCTCTGCTTTTTTTTTAAACTTCAATACAATTTCTGCTCCACTGTCTTATTTCTATTCTGTGTGTCCCTCTATTTCAAGTGTATTTCTTGTAAATAATGTGTGGTTTGATTCTGGGTTTTAATCATTATGCTATCTACTTCCATTTTATGAATGAATTCATTCCATTCACATTCATAGTTATAATTACTATATATTTCCCTCCATACTATTTTCCCATTTGTCTTTCTCTCTCTTCTTTTATCCTTTTCTTCCTAAAAATTCTATTTTACTTCTGACCACTACCTTGCTAAATCTGCTTTTCTTTCTATCAGCCATGGTCATGACTCCCCTTCTCTTATTCCCTTTCTCTACACATTTCCTAATGGGTAAGATAAATTATTTACTCCACTAAAAGTATATGCTATTCCTTATTTGAACCAATTCCAATGAAAATAAGGTTTTGAGCCTCACCCATGATCTTCCCTTGTACTATAAAAACTTTTCCTTTATTTCCTTTTTATTAAAGATAATTTCTCTTATTCTACCTCTCTCTCTCTCCCTCCTCCCAGTGCAATATTCTTCTTCTTCATTCCTTAGTTTTATTGAAATCATCACAGCATAGTTAAATCATGTCTCTCCCCTAGCTCTACATTATATTCCTTTTAACTAGCCTAATAATGATAAAATTCTAAGGAATTACATGATCAACTTCCCACATAGAAATGTAAACAATTTAACTTTATTGAATTCTTCATGATTTCTCTTTCATGTTTACCTGTTTAGGATTCTCTTGGTTGAAAGTGAAATTTTCTATTCAGTTCTGGTTTTTCATCAGAAATACTTGAAAGTTTTCTACTTCATTAAATATCTATTTTCCCCTCTGAAGGATTATACTTAGTTGTGCTAAATAAGTGATTCTTGATTATAATTCTATCTCCTTTGGTTTCCAGAATACCATATTCCAAGCCCTCAGATTCTTTAATGTGGAAGCTGCTAAATCTTTTGTGATTCTATCTGTGGTTTCACAATATTGGAATTGTTTAATTCTGCAATATTTCTTCCTTGATCTAGAAACTCTAAATTTTGGCTATTCCTGGAAATTTTCATTTTAGCATCTCTTTCAGGAAGTGATTGACAGATTTTTTTTTCATTTCTATTTTACCCTCTAGTTCTAGGATGTGAGGGCAGTTTTCATTGATAATTTTTTAAAATATAACGTGAAGAGTATTTTTTTTTGGTCATTTGCTTTTCAGGTAGTCAAATAATTCTTAAATTACCTCTCCTCAATTTATTTTCGAGGTTAGTTGTTTTTCCAATAAAATATTTTACTTTTCCCCTTTTATTTGTTCATTCTTTGATTTTTATTTATTGTTTCTTGATGCCTTATGGAATCATGAGCTTTCACTTGTCCAATTCTAATTTTTGAGAAATTATTTTCTTCAGTGAATTTTTTTACTTCTTTTTCCATTTGGCCAATTGTGCTCTTTAGGGAGTTTTCTTCAGGGAATTTTTGTGCTTCTCATATTATTTGGCCAATTCTGTTTTTTAAAATATTATTTTCCTTTAGTATTTTTTGTGCTTCTTTTACCAGCTGTTGACTCTTTTCATAATTGTCTTACATAACTCACATTTCTTTTCCCAATTTTTCCTCTATCTTTCTTATTTGCTTTTTAAAATTCTTAATGAGCTCTTCTAGGAATTCTTGTTGAGCTTGTGTCCAAATAGCATTTTAACTTGAGAATTTGCTTGTAGTTTTTTTGATATTATTATCTTCTTCTGAGTTTGTATCTGTTATCATCATAACTGTTTTTGATCAGGTTTGTTGTTGTTGCTCATTTTTTGAGACCATTTCTTGACTTTTAACCTTATGTTAAAATTAGATTCTGTTTCCAACTCATATAAAGGATTATCCCAAGCTTCAGGTTTTTTGTGCTGTTTTCAAAACTAGTTCTTGGGATCTGTAAGTTTTCAGTGCTCCCAAAGTGGTACAATCTAAGAAGAGGTGTGGTCATGGCTTTCCTGACCCATGATCAGCTTGTACTCTGTGTTTGTTTCCCTACAGCCACAAATATTGGCATTGCTGTTGACCTTGAAGCTATAAACAGGTCCCCGTTCTTCTATAGCTACAAATGCTGGTGCTTCTCTCTGCCTTGGAACTGGGACCTTGCTCCCTGAGGCTCACTAGCAGCCTTCTCTACCCTGGAGCTATGACTGGATTCTTATTCCCTGTGGCTGTAAATTCCAATGCTCCTCTTCGCTCTAGGGTTGTGATCTGCAAATGTGCAATGGAAGAGGGTCCAGAATGTAGCACCTGCAAAGAATCCCCTGTAACTTCTTTCTGACAATTTATTCAACCCTGTACTATTTGTGGGCTAACTCCAGCAACTAGTGCTGACATAGTCACATCCAAAGCCTGTTGCTGGGGTTGCAAAAATGTTTGTAACAGCTATTTTTTTAGTGACAAGGAACTGAAATTGCATGAATGCCCATTAGTTGGACAATGGCTGAATAAGTTATGGTATATGAAGGTAATAGAATATTATTGTTCTATAAGAAATGATCACCAGGATGATTTTAGCAAAGCCTAGAAAAGCTTACATAAATAGATGCTGAGTGAAGTGAGCAGAACCAGGAGAACCATTGTACAGAGTAACAATAAGATGATTGTGATGATCAAGTGTTATGTACTTGACTCTTTTCAACAGTGCAATGATTCAGGGCAACTGCAATAGACCTGGGATGGAAAATGACAATCATATCCAAAGAGAGAACTATGGAGACCAAATGTGGATTGAAGCATAATGTTTTCACTTGTTTATTTGTTTGTTTATTTGTTTCTTTCTTTCTCATGGTATGTTTCCTTTGGTCTGATTTTTCTTGCACAACATATGAAAATATGGACAAATATGGAAATGTTTAAAAAAATTTTTAATTTAATTTAATTTTAATTAATTTTATTAAATTAATTTAATTTAAATAAAACATATTTAACCTATGTTAGATTGCTTGCTGTCTTAGGGAGAGAAGAGAAAAGAGAAGGAAAAAGAAAAATTTAGAATACAAAGTTTTTTTTTTTTAATTTTTATTTAATAATTACTTTATATTGACAGAATCCATGCCAGGGTAATTTTTTTACAACATTATCCCTTGCACTCGTTTCTGTTCCGATTTTTCCCCTCCCTACCTCCACCCCCTCCCCTAGATGGCAAGCAGTCCTATATATGTTGGATATGTTGCAGTATATCCTAGATACAATATATGTTTGCAGAACCGAACAGTTCTCTTGTTGCACAGGGAGAATTGGATTCAGAAGGTATAAATAACCCGGGAAGAAAAACAAAAATGCAGATAGTTCACATTCGTTTCCCAGTGTTCTTTCTTTGGGTGTAGCTGCTTCTGTCCGTCATTTATCAATTGAAACTCAGTTAGGTCTCTTTGTCAAAGAAATCCACTTCCATCAAAATATGTCCTCATACAATATCGTTGTCGAAGTGTATAATGATCTCCTAGTTCTGCTCATTTCACTTAGCATCAATTCATGTAAGTCTCACCAGTCCTCTCTGTATTCATCCTGCTGATCATTTCTTACAGAACAATAATATTCCATAACATTCATATACCACAATTTACCCAGCCATTCTCCAATTGATGGGCATCCATTCATTTTCCAGTTTCTAGCCACTACAAACAGGAATGCTACAAACATTTTGGCACATACAGGTCCCTTTCCCTTCTTTAGTATTTCTTTGGGATATAAGCCCAATAGAAACAATGCTGGATCAAAGGGTATGCACAATTTGATAACTTTTGGGGCATAATTCCAGATTGCTCTCCAGAATGGTTGGATTCATTCACAACTCCACCAACAATGCATCAGTGTCCCAGTTTTCCCGCATCCCCTCCAACATTCATCATTATTTTTTCCTGTCATCTTAGCCAATCTGACAGGTGTGTAGTGGTATCTCAGAGTTGTCTTAATTTGCATTTCTCTGATCAATAATGATTTGGAACACTCTTTCATATGAATGGTAATAGTTTCAATTTCATCCTCTGAGAATTGTCTGTTCATATCCTTTGACCATTTATCAATTGGAGAATGGCTTGATTTCTTATAAATTTGAGTCAGTTCTCTATATATTTTGGAAATGAGGCCTTTATCAGAACCTTTAACTGTGAAGATGTTTTCCCAGTTTGTTGCTTCCCTTCTAATCTTGTTTGCATTAGTTTTATTTGTAGAATACAAAGTTTTACAAAAATGAATGTTGAAAACTATCTTTACACGTATTTGGAAAAATAAAATACTGTTGAAGAAAAGAAGAATGTCCTTCTTCTATGATGAGTAAAGGTTGATCTTATGCTGACCCCTCAAAAAAGGAATCGTGATTAATGTTTCATAATTCCATCAACATCCCTCTTACAATATCTTGCCATCTGTATTAGAGTCAGAGTTTAAAAAGACTCTGGTCAGAGCTTTCCCACCAGTTTTAAAACAGAAGCAGACTCATTGAAGTTTTATAAGGTTTGTGTCAATAGAAAAACAGGCTCACTAATAATGTTATGTCACAAGGGAGCCTTTCAGGAAATTGCCCCCCGTAAACCAGAAAAAGTTCATCTGTGCTAGCCTGTATCCCATCTTCCATTACAGTGCACAAAAAAAAAAGGGCATGAGCTTCTGAGGGCTGATTCAGGTCTGTTGAGGCGAAGAAACTTCCTCAATAAAACACCAGAGAAACATTTAATGCAATATGGTTTTTTTTTCCCCAAATGAAATCTATGGGTATCTTTTTTGTTTTTGTTAATTCATTTTAGTAGTGCCTGACTCTTATTGACCCTATTTGGGTTTGGTTTTTTTTTTTTTTTTTTTTTTTTTTGTCATTTCCTTCTCCAGCTCATTTTACAGAGGAGGAAACTAAGGCAAACAGGGTCAAGTGACTTGCCCAGGATCACAGAGGTACTATCTTGAGTCTGATTTGAATTCAGGTCTTCCTGACTCCAGACCCAGTGTTCAATTCACTGAACCATCTAGCTGCTCACTTTTTGTGTTTATATGGCCTGTATATCTCTTCTGGATCCCTCTGCAAACTCAGTCTGTATCCCTTCCCAATGCAAAGAGCCATCTTTTTTAATAAAGAATTTCAAACATGTATTATCGATTTAGAAAAGGGGACTCGCCAATTCTGGAAATAAGAATCCTGTGACCATTTCAGTGTGGCATTAGTACAAGACCCTAAGGGCTAATAGACAGAGTACAGAACTAGGATTTACAGCATATGGATTTTAATCCTGATTTGCTTTGTGCCTTTGAGCTAGTTCAATGTCTCTGGGCCTTTCCCTCAAAATCCCTATTAAAAACTAAATGTAATAGTGACTTTCCCCTTTCTTGATTCTCTGACCTTTGGAGAATGCTTATGTCTATGGGAATGGGGTATGAATTTTTTAAATCAGTAAATGTAGTGGGGAAAGCACTTTCCCTGGAATTAAAAAAAAAACTGGCTTTATTTTTCTTCTTTCTGTTTCAGTCAACTAAGTGTTGGTATCTAAAGAGGTGGTCTACTGGGGACAGGTAACTTTCTAAAGCCTTTGTTTGTTTTTAATATTCTAATCAAGAATATCTCCAAAGCTTATTTACCTATTCTCATAATATGATTATACCGTCTTTATTTTTTGAAAATATAGTGATTTTTTTCCCTTGTAAAAACAAGAACAAAAAATCCAGCTTTGAGGCTCAAATCTGTTATTTATTAACTACATTATTTTGGGCAAATCATCTATTCTCTCTGAACTTCAGTTCCCTCATCTGTAAAATGGGCATGACCAGCCCTGAGGTAATAAGGGCCTGCACCAGAGCCGTAGCAATGACAGGGGAGAGATATAGGCAATAAAGAAACACTTCCTGGATGAAAGTATGAATCCAGCCCATGTGCATGATGAGGTGGCTCCAGAGATTATGTAAATATGGATGTAGTCAGAATTCTAAGGTGCTATGTCTGCCGAAATTCAATTCAACAGATATTGATCAACTGTTTCTATCATATGTTAGGCTCTGTGACAGGCACTAATAATATAATGACAAAAATGAAACATTCCCTGCTCCCAATATGCCTTTTCTTGAAGGAGCTTATACTACTCTTAAGGAATAATGATGTCTTGTTTATATAATACTTCAAAGTTTGTAAGATTTTCTCCTTATTCTAGCACTGTAAAATAGATCCATAAGTATTATTGATCCCCATTTTGCAGATGAGGAAATTGGGGTTCAGAGAGATTAAATGAGATGCCCATATTCACCCAGGGAGGCTATCTCAGCCAGCGTAAAAGGCAACATTGAAGTCCAGATCTCCTTACCCCAAGTCCAGTACTCTTCACCATGGCTCTCCACTATTGTCCAAGGTGCCAATTTGGGGATAGTAGATGGGAAGGCACTGGAGATTGAAGAGCTGCCCATATCTTGGGGGGGCTGCCTCAGCCTCCCTAAACTCTTTTGTGACTCTGCTGACCTCACTTGATGCTCACTTCCAGGCTCCAGCATTAGCTTACCTTCCAGTCAATTTGTCTCCACTGAATCTTTTGAATTTCTCAAATGCTCCAGATTTTCTGGCTGGTTTAACAGCCTGATGGAGGGGTTAAAATCTCAAATTTAAACTGTCAAAGCTATTTAGAGTCTAACAAAGCATCAGCGGTCTCACTGAAACCAAGCCATTTTTCCATGATGCTACTGAGTGCCATATTCCTTTGGCATTCACTAATCCTCCCACCCTATTGATGATAAGGGACCTTGACATATTAATAAGCATTCAGGAAAAATAAAGGCAACACTATTTGCTGCTAATTTCTTGGAATGCTATTTGTGTTTATTTTAAGGAGTCCAATTGACACTGGACACAATTACCCATGAAGAGACAGCATGGGTTACTAGAAAGAACACTCAGCAGAGATCTTCACATTAGTATGAACTTTGCTAATATGAAGCAAATTTCTTACCCTCCCTAAGTTTTAATTTCTTTATCTGTGAAATAGGCAAAATAGTCTATATCAATATCCATGCGAATATAAAAGAAATGTTTAAAATGACTTGCAAGTAAATAATACTAATTAAAGGCACAAGTCAATTCTTGATTATATATAGAAGTAGATTTTAAATCCCAAGTCTGTTTTTCCTTACTACCATGTATACATTTCTTGCTTCTCTCTTTACCATGCCATCCCATTGCTTTCATTACCTCTGGCCCAAATTATAGAGATAGGATTTTATGTCTCCTCTATTTTCTTCTTCAGTCTACTCTTCATATCAATGAATAATCTTTTTACACAAATCTACTCATTTCTCTCACTCCTTTCTTCAAAAGTCTTCAATAGTGTCTTGTCTCCAATGGAGGAAAGTTAAACTAACTTTTTCATGCCTGACATTCAGGAGCTTCTATAATCCTTGCATTATTCCTTGCCGTCTGTAAAATGTGCTAAAGAAGGGAACGGCAAACTATTCCAGTATTTTTGCCAAGAAAACCCCAAAAGGATCATGAAGAGTCAGACAAAACTGAAAAATCACTAAATAACATCCCCCTCCACATATTCTGTATTCCTGCCAAAGTAGATAACTCTCCACCCTCCAAGAACATTTACTTTCTCATCTCATATTATTCTTTCCTATGCCTAGAATGTTCTCCCTCCTTCTTGTCACCAATCCTTTAGAACCCAACTCAGATATCACCTTCTCTACTCCCCATAAGCCTTACAAAGCACATTTGTTTTGTATTTCTCTGCTCCACTTAACATACAATACCATGAGTGGTAATTATTTATGCTTTTGACAATTTTTAACCTAAATAAATGTTATATAAATTTCATGGGGGCAAAAGAACCAATTCTTTAAACTTATATCCTAAACTGGCATATGATTTGTTAAGTGAGTGAATCAAGTAAATGGATAATTCTTGAGTCACCTTTTAAAAATCAATTGAGTATGTACAATATGAGTATCTACCTTATACAAAATATTGTACTAGTAACTTTAAGGAATACAAGTACCATGAACCTGAACTCATTTGTCCAGAGCAAGAACAGCTATATCTCTATACCCTTAAAAACTTGGAAATATCTTTCTCTAATACTCTTCACTCAATCCCCCATTCTGTTATTCTCCCCATCCCACAATGTTAACCAACAGTGATTCGCATGCAGTGACATAGAATTAGCTTTTACAAAAGGGTATCTATCATAAAGATATAGCAAGGAGTTACAAACATTCTAACCTTCCAGCATCTATAAGCATATTTTTCCCTATATGATCTCAGTCATAGGGAAGGTGGGCCCATCTGTAAATATTGCATTCAATTCACTTTCAAATATGGCATAGCTATTAGATGAATTCTTGTCTCAGCTACTGCTAGGCTGGGACTCTCAGGGCCTTACTATTGGGTTGGCTTATCATAAAATTCATCAGGGATTCTGACTCTTGAACTCTGGTGATTCACCTTTCTGACCTTTCAAAGTTCACAATGGTGTAGATATCTCCAATATTCTTTCTACAGAAATGGGAAAAAACAAATTTAAAGAGGCAAAGAACTGAAGCCATGTGCCAGCCTCAGGAAGACCTGAGAACTCTTCCCTTATATCACCATCTCCTTTACCTGAACAGCAGATGGGCAAGAAATGGCTAGAATCAGTCTCTCTTTGACTGATTAATGCCTTATAAAATCTTTCTAGTTCTGGCTCCATAGTCAGTGAAGAAGTCACCTTTTAATCACATGTTTAGCAAACCTTAGCTTTACAAACTATCTTCAAGTGTTCCAAAGACCAAGTGCAGGTTGCATTATTGATCATGCTACATTTGCTCTTATGGACTCACTTCATTGGCCATCCCTCCCATCACCACTACATTTGATAGACAGAAGAAGCATAAGACCCCATCCTAACTGAATTTGCAGTTTAGATCAGATTAACACACAAAAATCCACAGTGAACAATATAAGTATAAAATTGATTATTAAAGTGTACCAAGATAATGGTGCAATCATTGGATTAGATATACAGGTACACTTTGTGAATTTGGTTGTTCTAAAGCAGGAGAAACCTAAGAACAATGACCAATTTAAGCTAACAGGCTCTAAAACATAGAATAGTTTTATTTATAATGTGGGACCAGAAATGATTTCTTATATGACTTCTTAAAAAGACAAGAATATTGCCCTTCCCACCTTATCCTCATATGATGTATGTGAGATAAGTCTTCTGATGCAAAGGTGTACACAAGGATGTATAGTTTCTATAAATTATTATGTATATTATTAGTAAGAGAAAGGTCAGGGTTCACTTTTCCACAACAGTGTTCTGTGCTACATTTCTTTTTCATTAGGCTTTTCACCACTGTAGTTCCTTATGCATTAATTATCTCCTGTCTCTATATTAATTCTAGAGCAGCCAAATCTCTAGAACCTCAGTTGATAGTTCATAAAAGGTTCATAAAAGGTATGCTAGTAAATGTTTAACAACCAACTCTATAAGAGGTCAATATGTATAACTGGATATATTTTTAAGTTTAATCTTTATTATTAACATTTCTCCATAACTTTCTTCAGTCAGTCTAAAAAACAATGTTATAATAAATCAAGCCCTAATTTGTACTTTTTGCCAATTTCCAAGATGTAAATTCTAATACTGAAAATTTAACCTTTTACTCCAGAAGTGCCACTATATCCTAAGGTTAAGAAAAATAGCTCCAATCTATTTTAAACTTTTGCTCTTTAATACCAGGGTCTTATTGCCACAGCCTCCATAATAGGCTCTTTTCAAGCAGTTGTAGAAATGTCCCTTTATCTAATCACTCAGTCAAGCTTCTGAGCAATCCAAGTCAGTATACATAGTGAGTCCCTAAGAATTTACCTTCTCCCTCCCTCAGTACCTAGATGATGTTTCTCCTACTTAGACTTTTGAGGTTAAAAAAAATCCATTACTGCTCTATCACAACTTATCTCACCTGGTGTGTTTTTTTGGAGCAGGTAGAATCTGGTTATGCAAATTTCCCTATAGTGCTTCTTTGAAGAATTCTAAAAAGAAGATTGGAGGGGAAGAACTTTTCCTGTGCCTGAGATTCAGAAGGACTCTCACTACAATGATTGCATTTGCAATGTTTTTTTAAATATGCATTGTCTCATTTGATCTTCAAAACAACTTCTGTAAGTTAGGAAGTGAAAATTTTAATCATCTTAATATGACAGATGAGGAAACTAAGGTCCAGAAATATGTCATTTGTATAAATTTCATGTGACCAGCGAATAACCAAATGAACACATGAGCATAATTCTTCTGATGTCAAGTTGCATGATCATTTTACTCTCCCATGGTGCTTCTGAGAGGATATAAGGTCTGTGGGAATTCAGGAAGGAACCAAGAGGGAAAGAAGAGTGAGGGGAGGTTTCGCAGAGGACATAGTACTTAAGCTAATCCTTGAAAGATGGATAGGACTTGATAGTAGGAAAGAAAAAAATTGATTAGGTACATAAGACACGCTATTAGATACATAGACACAATAGTCAATGACTATAGGAATCTAGTGTTTGATAAACCCAAAGACCCCAGCTTTTGGAATAAGAATTCACTATTTGACAAAAATTTCTGGGAAAATTAGAAATTAGTATGGCAGAAACTAGGCATTAACCCAAATCTAACACCCTATATCAGGATAAGGATTTGAAATGGGTTCATGATTTAGACATAAAGGTGATGCTATAAGCAAATTAGGAGAGTAAGGGATAATCTGCCTTTCAGATCTGTGAAGAAGGGAGGAATTTAAGGCCAAAGAAGAAGTATAGAACATTATAAAATGTGAAATGGATAATTTTGATTACATTAAATTAAAAATAATTTGCACAAACAAAACTCATGCAGCCCAAATTAGAAGAGAAGCAGAAAACTGGGGGGAAATTTTTACAGCTAGTTATTTTGATAAAGGCCTCATTTCTGAAATATATAGAGAACTAAGTCAAATTTATAAGAATGCAAGTCATTCCCAATTAATTAGCAATCAAAGAATATGAACAGACACTTTTCAGATGAAGAAATTAAAGACATTTCTAGTCATATAAAAATTCTAGTCACTAATGATTAGAGAAATACAAATTAAAACAGTTCTAAGATATCACTTTACACCTGTCAGATTGGCTAAGATGATAGGAAAATATAATGATAAATGTTGGAGGGAATGTGGGAAAACTGAGACTACTGCATTATTGGTGGAGTTGTGAAATGATCCAATCATTCTGGAGAGCAATTTGGAACAATGTTAAAAGGCCATAAACCTGTGCATACCCTTTGATCCATCAATAATTCTAATAGATCTGAATCCCAAAGAGATCATAAAAAGGGAAAAGAATCCATATGCACAAAAATGTTTGTAGCAACCCTTTTTATAATGGCAAGGAACTGGAATTTGAGTGAGTGTTCATCAATTGGGGAATGGCTGAATAAGTTAAGGTAGATGAATGATATGGAATATTATTTTTTTATGAGAAATAATGAACAGGCTGATTTCAGAAAAGCCTGGAAAGACTTAGATGGACTGATGTTGAGTGAAACGAGCAGCAGAAGAGAACAAAAATTGTTTTATTCTCACACAGTAACAAAATTGATTATGTAATGATAAACTGTGATTGACTTGGCTCTTCTCAACAATGTAATGATTCAAGATAATTACAGTAGACTTGGGATATAAAATGTATCTGCATCCAGAGAGAAAATTATGGAGATTGAATGTGTATTGAAACATAGTATTTTCATCTTTTGTTTATGTGTTTCTTTCTTTCTCGTGGTTTTTTCCCTTTTTGATCTGATTCTTCTTGTACAATATGACAAATACGGAAATATGTTTTAAGGGATTTCACATATTTAACCTATATCAGATTGCTGTCTCGGGGAGGGGAAAATAAGGGAGAAAGGGAGAAAAATTTGAAACACAAAGTCTTTCAAAAATTAATGTTGAAAATTATTGCTACATATATTTGGAAAAATTAAATACTATTGAAAATGCTAAAAAGAAAAAAAAAGGCCATTCTCAGTGAGAAAAATAAAGTGATAGAAGATATTGAGAAAGAAAGGAATGAGCATTTTGTGTTCATGGAATAGGGTGGAAATTGACATAACCAAAACTGAGGGCTCAGTACATCAATTGGGAGAAGTGGGTAGGTAGAATGGAATCAGGATGCCCAAGGCATCAGCAGCTTTGTGCTAAAGAATCACATATATTTCACCTTTGGTATTCACCTAAAAAATATGAGAAAACTGTGATAAGATAAACATTGGCCTAATGTAGCTACTTTCCTACCACTGACAACATGGGGAGACAACTTAAAAAAAAAAAAATCTGACCCTGGGTATTTGATTGATCTCTAGCATCTCTGACAAAGATTCTGGGACATGTAGAAAGTCCAGTCATGTGGAAACTAAGTCTTTAAGACTTAGTGGACACCTAAGACCAAAGGGTTCACATATCATGATGACTTGCTAATTAGATGTATTTCTATGAGAGGTGGATTGGGAGCTGATCTAGAAAAGTTGGAGATAACTGCCATTGTGTATCTTTGTTGCATACACTTACTGTATCATGGAAAATTAGATGCAATGACTTATGAGTGTCTCATTTTGTCCCAAAATAAAGGTTGAACTAAGAAAAATGTTAGTGGTACCTCTGATAGAGGTACATCTCCTAACACAAAGGGCTTTAATAAATTCAATATGACTTTGGATTGAATGATGTTTGCAATATATCCTACTTCTCTCCTTTATTAACTTGGATAACTAAAATTTGTCTATATTATTATTATTATTATTATTTCCAGACATTGCTCACCAAGTGATTCTAATTTGATTTCTGGGATTTTTTATTTTTGCAACTCAAAACCCACTCTCATGTTATCTTTTGCAAATTACATACATTAGTAAGGCTGGAAATGTTGATCTACCTTCCTTATAGCTACATGATGTATTTCTACTGATCTGATTACATTAGATTCCTGGATTACTCTTACGATCAGCAGTAGTATCTGTGATCTAGCTGTTATTTGTTCTTCTTTCTCAAAAAGGATCATGGCATTAGAATAGAGATGCCATGACATACAAGTGAATTGGATCTTTATATATGATTTAGTAAGCCTCTTTTCTTTTTGAGTTTGATACTCCATATTATACCACACTGTTTCAAAGAAATCATTTTTGCTCTCCCTTTTCTCTGTGAATGGGGAAATCCTACCCATCTTTTCTTCTTATAGGATCATAGATTGATTGTTGCTCAGAGATGAGGTGCTACTGAACACATCCAGGAAGTTTCTTTTTTTTTTTTTTTCTCATCTCTAACCAGGCTTTTACAAAGATTTCTTTTAGTTCATCATTTCACATTATTTCCTAATGGTTGGGCATTATTTTCCTTTCTCTACTATTCTTTCCTTCATCCATCATTGACATCATGAAAAGTGGTTTGAACTAGAATTAGGTCAATACAGTGTCTTGTATTCTAAGTCATCACTGCTGTGGAATCATAGAAGTTAACCCTAGTTAAGCATTCCATGATTTAAACGCCCTTCCATTTCTGGTAAATAATCCAACCTATATTCAAGTTGTTGTGTTTTGGTTTTGTTTCTGTTTTGTTTTTGTTTTTACTTGGAGTACTTTTTTTTTTCTTATACAATATAGTTATATCAGTATATCATTACCCCATCTTTCATTCCACTCAAGTCCCATTTGCAAAGAAGCACTAACCAACTTATTTGTTCATGTGAAGTTAATCAGACTACTAAACCTCTGGTAGGAATGCTGCTAGAAAGAGCAAGTTATTTATATTTCCCAGGTCCAATTTGTTGAATAAAGCCCAATGAACTTATTCTTTTAGCTACAAGAATTTCGAGGTCTTAAGATCTTTAATGCCTGTGCCAAAACTTCCATAAAACTGCTAATAATAAACACTCAATTCCGTTCTTTACTGTCTGAGGCATGGAGATATCTTTCAACTTCCCTTCTGGAGATTTGGCCATCAGAAAGTTTACCTTTATAACAAACATCCCCGTGTTTATAGGATCAATATTTCCCTAAGTTCTTGATTATCTTTCTCTTCTGGGTTACTGGGTTACTTGACCTCCTTACTGAAATAGGTCTGGTTCTGGTATATGACTTCTTTGAGATATTAATTTGACTTATTTTATTAACCTTAACTTTTGCTCATGGGGACATGTTAAACCTCTAAGTGGATCATGAAAGTAGGGTGACACCCAATAACATAAGCTGGAGGATAGTCTCCTAGGATATAGCTAGAAAATTTTCTCAACATCAGTCCTACATTAAAAACATCTTTAGCCAAGTTTTATAATTTCTTAGATTCTACTGCTACTGCCTATCTGGTCCAGGACTAGCCACTTCTACTGTCCAGGAACAGCTGCCTAGAAATTAGTAGCAAACAGTAAGGGTCACTCAGGGAAGCCTGAGACTCTTTATGTAGGAATCCCTTGTTATCTCTGGTCTATGAGACTAGGCTAGTGTTAGAATGATTTCAGAATGCTCCAGCACTGAGTTCCATATTCCTTAACTTAGGCCATTTGCCTGAGTGAAGTAAGGGACCAGCTAAAGGTGGGTGAAGAAAGTCTGGACATTTTTCTTATGTCTAGTCTGGTCTAGCAAATATTCAATTCTATGTAATTAATAAGGATATTATTTTTTATTTGGCCCATTTTGTCTCTCTAGAGATACAAGTCTATCAGTTTCAGAAAAATCCTTGAGTATGCCAAAGAAAATTCTGATGATTCATCAGTAATTCACATTCCAAGACTGAACTGTTGCCCCTAAGGAACATGCAGGCTTATTTAATATATATTCATTGTAATCCTTAAGCCTGAAAGTTTCTGGAGAAATGGAATTTATACCCTTGGATGGATCCTAAATATCAATTCCTTTTCAATGGCTTGTCTTAGATAAAATCATATATATCATTCCCCAATGTTATATTGGGAAATCAATACCCCTTGAATCAAAGGGAAGCAAAGTCCCATAAAAAAAAAAAGTAATAGTAATAGGTCAGCTACAATCTTTAGTATTAAAAGGAGACTAAACATGATCAAAAACATAAATTTTTAAATGCTAAATCTCCCACTATAAACTGTACACCCCCCAAAAAAACTAAGACAATAAAATATAAGTTAAGGAATCCAAAGCTAATAAATCTCTGTCTATATTCTTATACTTCTGAACTTGGGGACAAGGAAGATATCCCAGATTGGCTACGGCCTCCCCATCTCTACCATATAGAATACCTATGCAGAAATTTGGAACTATGCATGCCTTTTGCTCCAACAATACCATTACTAGGTTCAAATGTCAAAAAGATTTTTTAAAGGGAAAATAATCTTTATATACAAAAATATTTATAAGAGTTCATTTTGTGGTGGCTTTAAATTAGAAATTGAGGAGATCCTATTACTTGGAGAATGACTGAACAAGTTGTGGTATTTAATTGTAGTGGAATGATATTGTGCTATAAGAAATAGCAAACAGGATGATTTTAGAAAAACCAGGAAAGATTTACATAAACTGATACAAAGTGAAGTGAGTAGAACCAAGAGAACATTGTATATAGTAATGACAGCAACACTGTATGATCAACTCTGAATAATTTAGCTCTTCTCAATAATACATGATCCAAGATAATTTTAAAGAGCTCATGATAAATTCATCCAGCCATTCTGGAGAGCAATTTGGAACTATGCTCAAAAAGTTGTCACCCTGTGCATAACTTTTGATCCAGCAGTGTTACTACTGGGCTTATATCCCAAAGAGATTTTAAAGAAGGGAAAGGGGCCTGTATGTGCAAGAATGTTTGTGGCAGCCCTCTTTGTAGTGGCTAGAAACTGGAAACTGAATGGATGCCCATCAGTTGGAGAATGGCTGAATAAATTATGGTGTATGAATGTTACGGAATATTATTGTTCTGTAAGAAATGACCAGCAGGATGATTTCAGAGAGACCTGGAGAGACTTACATGAACTGGTGATGAGTGAAATAAGCAGGACCAAGAGATCATTATATACTTCAACAACAATACTATATGAAGATCAATTCTGATAGATGTGGCCCTCTTCAACAATGAGATGGACCAAATCAGTTCCAATAGAGCAGTAATGAACTGAACCAGCTACATGCAGCAAAAGAACTCTGGGAGATAAGTATGAACTACTACATAGAATTTCCAAATCCCTCTATTTTTGTCCACCTGCATTTTTTATTTCCTTCACAGGCAATTGTACACTATTTCAGAGCCCGATTCTTTTTGTACAGCAAATTAACTGTTTGGACATGTATACTTATATTGTATTTAACTTATACTTTAACATATTTAACATGTATTGGTCAATCTGTCACCTGGGGGAAGGGGTGGGAAGAAGGAGAGAAAAGTTGGGACAAAAGGTTTTGCAATTGTCAATGCTGAAAAATTACCCATGCATATATCTTATAAATAAAAGGCTATATTAAAAAATTAATTAATTGATTGATTGATTTAAAAAAAGAACTCATGATAAAAAATGGTATCTATCTCCATAGAAAGACTAATTGATGCCATCTGAATACAGACTAAAGCTTGCTACTTTTTCTTTCTTTCATTGCTTCTTTCTTTCTTCCTTCTTTCCTTTCTTTCTATCTTTTGTTCCTTCCTTTTTCTTTGAGTTTTCTTGCACAAAATGACTAATATGAAAATTTTTGCATGATTTTATATGTATAACCTATATCAGATTGCTTACTATCTCAGGAAGGGGGGTTGGAAAGAGAGAGAGAGAGAAATAGAATTTGGAATTCAAAACTTAAAAAAAAAGAATGTCAAAAAACTGT
>MU174354.1:39726235-39747678 GCA_016696395.1 Antechinus stuartii
GAAGGAAGGAAGGAAGGAAGGAAGGAAGGAAGGAAGGAAGGAAGGAAGGAAGGAAGGAAGGAAGGAAGGAAGGAAGGAAGGGAGAGAGGGAGGGAGAAAGTAATTCTATGCAAGTTCTATGTAGGTTCCTCCAGAGGATAGATTAATGGGTACTTCTCCAAGTCAGAAAATAAGCCCCTTCGTTCTAGCACTTCCAAGTCATCTCTAGCCATGCTATCTTACTACATAATTATTTGTATTCTTTTCCCATTTGGAAAATTGGACTTCAGTCCCTGAAACTCCCTAGGCTTTGTTAGGCTTTCTTTTGGTCTTATCTTGCTCATTACCAGTCCCCACAGCACTTCCTAGGCATCTCCAGCCATGCCACAGGATGCATAATTTTCTTTTCTTTGCTCTTGCTTTTCAATTCCCCTTAAAGTGTTGTCTACCCCCATTAGAATGTAATATACTTGGTAGCAGGAATTGTCTAGTATGTCAGAGCTTAGCACAGTGTCTAACACATAATAAAACCTTTATTTAGTAGAAGGCAATGTTTTCAACTTCTGATCTTCTACTTTCCCAAGGTCAATGTTTTAGGGATTTTAACTTCCCATTGTCCAAACTAGTCCTTTGTTTCCAAGAGACTTTCACCATTCAGCATTATTTTCTTCCAAGACTTACTCGAGCATGATCCTTGCATAAAAAAGAATGTATCACTGTTACACACCAGAAAGAAATTGAGGAGTTTTCTGATTTTTGGAAGTTTCCTCTTCAGCCAAGCATGAAACTATTTATTTTGTGTCCTCTTGTGAAGCTTTTGGGATCCTAAAGCTTTCTTTCTCTAAGAAGTCCCTACCACTCCTAAATCAAGTCTCCTCTGTCTTTGGTTCTCTCTTTCTGGTAAATAGTCAAACTGAAGCCACCCAGATCCGAATCAACTATGACTTGTCTTTTCATAGGATTATCTGATATCAGCTCTGAGTATAGCATTAAAACATTTATCACCTTACTTTGGAGCAGGGTATCCTGATGTCAGTAACACCTCTGTTCTCCATGTTAAATTTTTTAAAAACTGGTCAAGAAGTTACCATTTTGTGCAACTGTTTATAATGGCACCTCTTCCTTCCCTATCAGTTCAATTACTATTTTGTCCTATATCCTCCATCAGTCCTACCATTTCAATGGGGATGAATTTTGTAGAGCATTTTCAAAAGATTTATCCTTCTGGATATTAACTTTTTTTTTTTATTATTCAGAATAGGCAGAAATAAAAACTTGGTTTCTCCAGGTTACTCATAATTCTCCTTTGATTTTTTTCCCCCAAGTTGTTAAGTGAAACCTTGTATTAGTCACTGTCCATTAAGGTTCCGGTCTTGTCTGATATACATATTACCTTTTCTTTTGTTCCCTGACAATAAGGGCTCTGCCTGTGTCTAAGGATTGAATTACAAACTTATCCATTAAGAACTACAAAATCTCTGCTGATAAGTTACTTCCTTTCTTGCCTTCCAGTCTTCCCCAATTCTTCAAAAAACTTTTCAAATCCTTCCTTAGCCTTGAGAAGACTAACTTCAAATTAGCCACCTCTCCATCTTCCTTAAGCTTTTATGAATCTTACTCTATCCAATTTTGAAGACATTCTGACTGAAATGATTAGTTTAGTAGATGTAGTCATCTAATACCTAATAATCCTGGACTCTCTCCTGGAAGAAGAAGAAGTGTTTGTATACCTTAATTCTTTTCCTATATTAGCAACCACAAGCTCACCAAGTCATTCTTTTTGACTCTAATAATCTGGTGCTCCTTCAGAGGCTATGGTTTTACATAACTAATTCCCTTTCCCCTAACCTGGGGAAACATTCTCTAGGAAATCTTTCTCTTCTTTATCCTTCTAGCAGGAGGTTACGTAATCTTCACACTTATTCAGCACTATATTTGGACCTACCTGTGACATGAAGAGTTTCTTTAGATGATTTTTAATGCAATGCTCCTGGGAGGAGAAATTTGACCTCTTTGTAATATCCATTGAGTAAGATTGCAAGTTCTCTCTTTTAGTACAAAAGGAAGGAAATTGTGAGAACAAATAATTCTAGTGTAACATAAGTCACTGCACATTAGAAACTACCCTCCATTTCATGTCATCAAGCAAACATATACTCAGGCTGTTCTGCAACTATTTTGTAATAATTCTAATTCCAAGAGGTCTCACTAGCCCCACATAAGTCTTTATTGCTTCAGTTCCTCTCAGCCCCACTTGTAATGAAGCACTAACCAATTTATTTACTTGCTTGCATAAAAAACCAGAGTACTAAATCTCTAGTTAGAATGCCATTTGAAAGAGAGACTATTATATATTCCCCAACTAAAATTATTAAATAAAATCTGCTCAGATTACCTGCCAATAACAGAATGGTTTGTTTCAGCCACATTACTACCTGAGGTACACCAATAAACAAAAAACGCCAAAGGCAAAATCTGACCTAAAGTCCAACTCGCTACTCCAGAAAGCAGTCTTCTGTCAATAATAAATTCTTGCCTCAGATAATAGATAACACTTTGTTTTGAACCTTGTTACTGAATTTGACATTTATTATTATGTTTTATATCTATAGCAGCTAGGCTCACCATGATCAGCACCTGGATCACAAAAAGTATGGTCAATCAAGGGCTTCACCCAACACCAAAAAATACTTTGGCACAATTCTCAAGTCCTCTCCATCTCTCAGAGATCTGCCTATCTTCCTTTAGTTCTACTCCTTTGTGATTGGTATATCTTTTCTCGAATTGTTTTAGGATTTGGTGTGGATTACCTAATCAGAATAAAAACTCAGACTTCATCCTATTCTAAGGAAACTGCTGCCTTATTCCAGTTATGTTTCTTAATTCCTCAAGCTTCCACATGTAATTAGAATAAACATTTAATTTTAAATTTGAATCAATAAAAACATAGGAAAAAGGAGAAAGAAGAGTAGGAGGAAGAGGAATTAATGAGAATTGTCAACTCAGTCACCTATTCTCACAACTTCAAGTTACAGTCAATCTGTTTAAATTACCTGATTCTACCCATGGACAGGAGCAAGTAACTGCAGTCAAAATGTTTAGAGATCTACTTGTCCCTTAGCACAGGAGAAAAAGCATCAGCTAATTCTGTGAATCGTTTCACTTTATCATAGGACCTTGGACCAATAACTTGATTCTATAGTTCCCAATCATACCCTGTACCTTGTTCACCTTGCTCTCTGTACTTAAATATGTCCCAATCTCAAAAGAGCACACTGCCTCAATATTAAAGTCTCGGCCCTAATGATCATGGACAGGTTGATTTCATCTCGATGATCTAGTCACTTTTTAAAGTTCCTATACTCTTCTGATATTGCTCCTTGTTTCTTTTTTTTTTTTTTTTTTTGCTTTTGTTCTTTTCTTATTGCTGGCTTCAAACCAAGCAAGTGAAATTAGTCAGCATCATAAGAGTGTTTGTAGAGTTGTTACACAATCATTTGTGTTTATATTTCATCTTTCTTCTACTTTGTTAACTCCAGGAGAGCAAGTATTATAACTCAAACTATTTCCCTAGAGTCTAGCCCACTGTTGGATATAGAGTAGGCAGGCACTTGCTTAATAAACATTTGTTAAACTGAAACAATATTCAGATTAAATAATGTGGCTTTAATGATACAAAAATAGGTAAGATTAACTTCAAGTATGGAAATGCTTGTTTTATTCCATAAATTAATTAAATACATAATGCTATATGAGTAAAATTCAATGGATCAAGTTCCCTTTACCCCCCAAAAAATTTATCACCATGTATCTAATCTTGTAGTGATAAATCTCTCCCAATTTGTCTTGGTTCATTCTCACACAATCCTGGTATTATGTAAATTGTTTCATGTTGGATATTGTCTTCCATTTCATGTGATCAAACAAACATATACTCAGGATACTTTGCAATTATTTGTAATAACTATATACTTAAGAGGTCTTACTATCCTCACCTAAGCCTTCATTAATATGGACCATCATCAGGACCACTCTCAAAAACCAATCAAAGACATGGCAGGACGTGCAATAATTTGTTTGTATAACCATCACTCCACTTCATAATTAAACATCAGAGTAGGATTCTAGTGGTGAAAGAAATTATTGCCTCTTTTCTAAGCTATCATTCTAGTTTGACTTCCCTAGAACTGGTAGGATTTAAGAAGTTAATGTGACAAGGGAAAAAATTAAAGAGAGAGAAAACATTCAAGCCACAATGCTCAACTTTTTGTTTGTTTTCCTTGCACTTGGCTTTTCTCTCTCAAGAATCCCCTTTCCTCTTTATCCCACTTGCCTTTCACCATCCCAGGAATGATTCTGCTAAAACTATCCAGCTGTCCAAGGTAGAAAATTTGGAAACAGTATGATCAGGCTTGGGAAACACTAATCTGGTTCATCTCAATCTTCCTTTAATAGTCTACTCCTTTCCTATTGGAATTCCCTCTTCTCAGATCAACTTAATCTCTCCGCATTCTTCTTTATCTATCTAGCCTTCCTTATCTATCTCTTTACATAAACATATATCTTTTTTATCTGTCTATTTACATATGCATCTATCTTCTTTATCTATCCTATTTACATGCACATATCACTTTAACTGTTTTTCTTCTAAGGCTGCAGTTTGATTTTCTACCTTATTTTTCCATTCCCAGTTTCCCTCAGGATGTCAAACATTTGTCTCATGGTTCCTTTTTATGGATTTCAAATAATAAAAGGAAAGTTTTGCACAATGTTGATGCATAATGCATACTGCTTAGTCATAAATGACTAGCATCCACATTCCCAGCATCCAGGAATTAATAAAGTCTACATTTTCTCTTCAAACTTTCTAATTGTCTACAGAAGGAGAGAGAAAATGAGTATCTACTAAAAGTGTGAGAGGCTGAATAGTCATGAGAGCCGTCATCCTAAAACACCTAAACCAGAAGAGAAACAAAAATAGATGGAACACTATTCTGATTCTCTTTCTCTATCTCCAAATTTTTTTTTTCTCTATCTCCTTTGTTTTACTCCAAGACTTCCCTAATGGAAAGACTTGGATAGAGCTCTGGGCCTGGAAACAGAAAAGCCCAAGTTCAGATCTAGCCTCAGAGAATTTTACTAGCTGTGTGATTCTGGGAAAGTCACTTATAACCTCTATCTGCCTCAGTTTCCTCAACAGTAAAATCAGAATAACAATAGCACCAATTCCCAGGGTTGTTGTGTGGATGAAATTGAATCCTTTTTCCTCTCATTCTTTCCTTCCCTCCTTTCTGTCTTCTTCCCTCC
Source organism: Antechinus stuartii (assembly GCA_016696395.1). Lineage (NCBI taxonomy): Eukaryota > Metazoa > Chordata > Mammalia > Dasyuromorphia > Dasyuridae > Antechinus > Antechinus stuartii. The sequence goes on from MU174354.1 coordinate 39,731,522, forward strand.
CCTTCTTTCATCATTCCTTTTTTTTTTTCTTCTTTTTTTCCTTCCTTCTTTCCTTCCCTTCATTCTACCCTGTTAAACATTGTGCAAGTCAGTTAACAACCTCTGGAAAGCTGTTGCCAATATACAATGATAAGAGTTTCTTTACTGGGGAGCCTTCTGCACTGATGAAATCACAGATGTAGCCTTTCTTTTAGAAAATGAGATGGTTTTAAAATTTTGTCTCAGTCATCCTAACTTTACATAATCTGTACGTTTTCATAAGGATGTGATTATTCTTTTTCAAAGTCATTGCTTCAAGATATTATACAAAGCAAGGCCAAGCATAGATACATGGGACACTCCAATACTCTTCTTTCCAAATTAAGTTGTTCATGACTTGGACACAGCCAAGAAAACAGTTATGAATTGCACTTTCCTATTGCCTACTTGCCTTCATCTTTTCCATATAAACAATATGTAAGGCTTTTTCAAATTATTTGTTAAAATCTAAGTAAATTGGAATGGTCAAAGGATATGAACAGACAATTCTCAGACAAAGAAATTGAAACTATTTCTACCCATATGAAAATATGCTCCAAGTCATTATTAATCAGAGAAATGCAAATTAAGACAACTCTGAGATACCACTACACACCTGTTAGATTGGCTAGAATGACAAGGAAAGGTAATGTGGAATGTTGGAGAGGATGTGGGAAAACAGGGACACTGATACATTGTTGGTGGAATTGTGAATACATCCAACCATTCTGGAGAGCAATCTGGAACAATGCTCAAAAAGTTATCAAACTGTGCATACTCTTTGATCCAGCAGTGTTTCTACTGGGCTTATACCCAAAGAAATATTAAAGAAGGAAAAGGGACCTGTATGTACCAAAATGTTTGTGGCAGCCCTGTTTGTAATGGCTAGAAACTGGAAAATGAATGGATGCCCATCAATTGGAGAATGGTGGGGTAAACTGTGGTATATGGATGTTATGGAATATTATTGTTCTGTAAGAAATGACCAGCAGGATGAATACAGAGAGGCTTAGAGAGACTTACATGAACTGATGCTAAGTGAAATGAGCAGAACCAGGAGATCATTATACACTTCAACAACGATATTGTATGAGGATGTATTCTGGTGGAAGTGGATTTCTTTGACAAAGAGATCTAACTCATTTTCAATTGATCAAGGATGAACAGAAGCAGCTACACCCAGAGAAAGAACACTGGGAAATGAATGTAAACTGTTTACATTTTTGTTTTTCTTCCCAAGTTATTTTTTACCTGAATCCAATTTTTCCTGCGCAACAAGAGAACTTCGGTTCTGCACACATATTGTATCTAGGATATACTGTGACATATTCAATATGTACAGGACTTCTTGCCATCTCGGGGAGGGGGTGAAAGGAGGGAGGGGAAAAGTCAGAACAGAAGTGAGTGCAAGGGATAATGTTGTAAAAAAAAAAAAAAATTATCCAGGCATGGGTTCTGTCAATAAAAAGTTATAATAAAAAAAAAAGAGGAAAAAAAATCTAAGTAAATTGGGACAACTAGGTAGCAGAGTGGATAGAGCATCAACCCTGAAGTCAGGAGGAATTGAGTTCAAATCTGGCCTCAGACATTTAATACTTCTAGCTGTGTGACCCTGGGCAAGTCATCTAACTCCAATTGCCTCAGCCCCCCCCAAAAAAAAAAAAAAATCTAAGTAAATCATATGAAGGAAGAGGAAGAAGGCTTCTTGTTGGTAAGAGTGCTAAACAAGAGAGTTTTTTGTTTTGTTTTGTTTTGTTTTGTTTTTGATAGAGAGTATATATAAAGGAAAAAATCTAAACCAGAAGCTTCCTTCTGGTTCTTTTGTTCTTGCTTTCATGTTTGTGTATGGTAATAATAAGCATTATAAGAACTAAGGAGTCTGATCATCTCAGATTACTCAGATCCTATAGATTTTTATTGGGTTGAGTTCCTAAAAAAGGATTTGGGGGATGAAGAACGACAATCAGGAATTTGACAGTGATGAGGGGAGTCCCGAAATTCTCTCTAGGACTTTGGAGGGAAAGCTTGGGAAACTCCCTCAAAAAAGCTCTCCCCTGAGAGACTAGTCCCATCAGTTCTAATAATAAACTTCTTTTGCCAGTTTAACTTTTGGGGTTCATAAATTCATTTACAAAGGACCTAAACCAACCAGAAGTGAGTTCCCAACTCCCTGCTCTGCGCCAAACCTCATCATTTTTGGCTCCCTGACTGGGAACAGAGGAGAGCCAAATCTCATCAACAGACCCTAAAAAGAGTTTCCTAACCTGAAGTCAGATACAGTCTAGTTAGAGCAAGGAATATCAAGTGAGAAAAAATAGAAGAATTAAGTCAAAAGAAATATTTAATCCTATTTCGAGATTTTTGCTGGCTGGCTGCCTAGCTGGATGCTGCTGTTGTGGCCTTAAGTTATGTGGCTTAAAAAATTTGACCTCCTCCTGAAGAGTCTTCTCTAATAAGCTGCCTCCCAATAGATAACAAAGAGCCTTCATGGGCTAACTTTTCCTATAGATTTTTAATTCCTGAGTTTGAATCCATCTTTCCTCTAAATGCTATGTAATTTTCCCTCAGATCTAAGACATGTCAGATTATTCCTGGCTTTCCTCTCCTTTTCTTATCAATACTCAAAGAGGAAGTGATCTCTTCTCTCCAGAGTTCCTATCATTCCCATCCAAGCACCCAGTTCTTTCCCATAAGGTAAAATCAGATCCATTATATAATGGATCTTGCTCCTTTTGAAGAATGAAATTATCATCAAGACAAGTCAAGTAGTCATTATATACTCTACTTTTGATATGCAAAGAGAAAATTCCAGCAGATATCTCTTCATCTATCTTGTGTAGTTTCTCAGACTCCTTGTCTGTCTCTTTCTTCAGAGCATCATTATCATTACCATCAATAAACTTTTTCATTTTATTTTTAATTTATGAAATAAAACAAGTATTTCCATAATACAGTATAATACAAAATATGATTTATGTGAAATTACAAATCTATCATGCACAACTTGCTTTTTTTAGATATATAATATCTAATAGATATTTTTTGATATATAATAATTTTTTAGATATATAATAAATTTATCATGTAAATTTCTTTTTTAATTTTTTTCCTCCCACTCCACCTAGAGATGGCTATCATTAGACACAAATAGACATAGATATATCTATATGTCATATAGACATATATATGACATATATATGACATATAGATACATCTATGTCTATTTGTGTATATAAAGAAGTGATATATAGAAGTTTGATAGAACAATCTTATATATGTATATTATATATCATATTATATATATTATTTATAATATGTCATGTATTATATATTATACATATTGTTATATTATAGATGTTATTATATTATTATAATATATAATATTATATTATATATTATTTATATATATATGATTGTTCTATCAAACTTCTATATATCAATTCTTTGTATAGAGAGCATCTTTCTTTATATGACTTTTACAGTTAATCTGTATATTTATAATAATCAAAATGACTTATTGATTCAATATCATTCTTAAAACAATATGGCTGTTACTGCATAAATGTTCTCTTGGTTCTGCTCATTTCTTTCTCTATTATTTCATGCAAGTCTTTTCTTGTTTTTCTAAGTATTTCATTCCAATCATATACCACAACTTGTTCAGTCATTTCCCAGTTGATGATCATCCCTTTGTGGTAGTAATAAGCATTTATTAAGCACTTTCTATCTGTTAATAATTGTGATTAATGATGAATATTTAAGACAAAAACAAGTGTCTGCTTTTAAGGAACTCATAGTCTAATGGATGATACAACATGAAAACAATTGTCTAGTGTGAAACAGAAGGAAAGCACTGAGAGGGAAGGTGTAGGGCAAGGAGATGAAGAGAAGAAATTAGGAAAGGCTTCTTGCTGAAGGAATTTAAATTGAGTCTTAAAGATAATCAGAAGGTAGAAACAAGAAAGATTCAGAACATTCCAGACATGGGAGGACATCTAATGAGAATACACAGAATATGCAAGAAATAGACAAAAAGCCAGTATGGCTGAATTGTAATATATGCAGAATTGAGTCAAATTTAAGAAGACTGGAAAGGTAAGCAGAAGTCAGGTTATGAAGACTTAAAAGTTAGATTTTTTTATATTTTATTCTGGAAGGCAAAGGGGAACCACTGGAGTTTATTGAATGGGGGATGACATAGTCAAAGTTGCAATTTAGTAAGATCATTTTAGCAGCTAAATGAAAGGTGAATCAGAATAAGGAAACCTGAGACTGTGAGAAACCATCCAGTAAGCTATTGCAACAATCCAAACATGAGGTAGTAAAGGCTTTCCCAGTGGAGTGGTAGTATGAATAAAGAAAGAGACCTGTATGACAGATGTTGTGAAAGTAGAAAAAACAATACATCCAACAGATTGGTTATGTGAGATGGGTGCAATTAGTATTAGAATCCTAGGTTATTAGCCAGAGTGACTATTAGTCCAAGTGATCTAGAATATATTCTGATGCCAAAATCACCTCCAATCTTCCTTTGATCTTAACCAAATGTTTTTCACCACATTCCACCTACAACCTATCTTTACACACACACATACACACTTTCTGAATTTTTTCACATGAATTTACCTTCTTAATATGAAAAGCTATCCCAACCTACCCGTTTAACTTATCCAATTATCTTTGAATAAAGTATACTCATTTACAGCCTTGTTTCAGTCATGGGTAATGTTATTGAACAAAATAAACAGAAGAAAGAAAAAAAATTCATGTTGATAACAATATTGGAAACAAAAATAACACTAACTCAAAAGTCAAATACTATGTCATTTTAATGAACAATATAGGCTCCAGAGAAAAATGAGCAAATATACCTCCATCTTAACTTGAGAAGGCAGAGCAATATGGATGTAAAATGTTGCCTACATTGTCATCTATCATGGTAACTGTGTCAGTTAGTTTTGATAAACTTGCTTCTTCTTTTTTTTTTTTTTTTTACAAGGGAAGTGCTTTGTTGGAGAAGTAGAGATCACTAGATCTTAAATAAGTATGATAAAAATATAAATAGCATCAATTAAACTTAAAAAGAAACCTATACCTTGAAAATGTCCATTCTTCTAATAGTCTCACATGCTTCTTCAAGGACAGCATATGAGCCGTGCTTATATTTAACTGCAACATGGGGGAGGGAGCAAGGGAACTTCAAAAGGTCCAGAGGATTTTAGACTTTTTCCTTGTAGCCTAGCAGTATCTTCAGAACAGTTGGTGGCTCTGTCTGCATTAAGAAACAAAGATAGACTAGACAAGTTGAGGAAAGTAAATTCAAGGCTTTACAAAAACTCCAGCAGAAAAACTGAACACCACTTAAGGGAAACATCTTAAAGATTATAAGAAAAGAACTTTTAGAAGTTACCGGTTTGCCCTTTCTAAATTTAAGTTCACTTTCCCTTAAACTCTATAATGAACAAATGAGAGAGTATGTCAGACTTTGGGGGCAATATTTTTCACCAACTGTTTTTATTAAGGCATCTTAGTAAATACTCCTTTCTAAAAACTAATTAAATCTGACTGACTGGCTGATATCAACTAATAATCATAGTGGGAAGTACAGTCAGTTCTGCTATAAGGAGACATATGTGTTCTTAAAAACCACCTTGCTATGCAAAATTGAACAATAAAACCAGCAGGGCTGAGGAAAATGGAGTTAGGGGAATAACTCTCAAAAACTTCATCAGTAACATATTTAAAAAAAAGGATAAGAATCCAATGAAAATGGTAGCATAGTTTTGTCCATGTTAAATGATCAATATATAGATACTACCAAAATAATAGTGACAGTATCTGTGAGTCCCAGATTATTCTCAGCTTGTGCCTAGGTTCTCACAGGCTAGTCTGGAAAATTCTTTAACTTTGGGCAGACTACAGTCTGGGCCTCAGGCAGGAATAGAATGGGGTGGTGAAAATTCTTCTTCTCAGATCACAACTCCTACTACACCAGAAGCTATACAATAAATATGGCGATTTACCTCGACAAAGATCTGAATTTGGTTTGCTTGTGGAATTGAGTATTGGGAAGGATTGCAACTTATTGCAAAGTCAGGAAGTTTCTGTTTCCTGCAGAAGAAATCACAAGAAAATTAGCTTGAATTATGTTCAAAATATTCTTTGATATGTCTATCATACTAGAACAAATTCAAGTTTTCTAAACAAATAATATAGTAGAACTGATTCTACACTGAGGGCTTTATGAGCAGACTCCCCCAGTCCCTCAGGATTACCCCTATAGCCCTGCATGGATATAGCCACCTTGTTTTGGGGACCTGGCCTGCTAATGGGTATGGGCACTGAGAAAGTAAGGCCTTAGGACCTATGTTAAGAATTGAATAATAATGAGTAAAGGGTAGAGGAATGTTCAGTTCAACAGTTGTACTCAAAGATCTTTTAATAGTGTGACAATATTCCTTTAGAAAGGTGGTATCTATATCATATCTTAAGGTTCTTTTGGGGGGACCTAGTTTGTTCAATATTTTCACCAACAACTGAGTAAAGACATATCTATAAAATTTGTAGATGACACAAAGTTAGGAAGATAGAGCTTATATGTTAAATGATAGAATCATCATTTAAATAATCATGGGATGAAACCAGTAATCATTTATTTTAACTGGGATAAATATAGAGCCCTGAAATTAGTTTAAACAATCTATTACAACAATGTAAATGGAAAGAACAGCCACAAAGCAATCAAAACTAAGTATTGCAAAATTCTAAAGAGCAAGCTTGGCTCCAAAGAAGAAATATGAGAAGATACTTTCCCTTACCCCCACCCCTTTGCAGAGGTCAGGATCCATGGGTGTGGACTACATTGCACATGATGTCAGATTTTTTTTTTCAATGGGTTGATTGGTTTTGCTCATTTTTTTTAAAAAATCATCATTAGAAAGAATTGCTCTGGGGAAGAATGGGATGGAGACACAGGGGAAATTTTAGGAAATGTGAAAACAAAAGACATCAATAAAAATCTATTTAAAAGCAACAACAAATAAAATCTATTACGTGTAAGGAATACACTCTGGTTCTGTTCTCTCAGGGCCAGGCCTAATATATCTCCCTTTCAAGGAGTACTCTGAGGAATTGAGGTTTTCTTTCTTCATTGCTGTTGGCTGTAGCCCACAATAGCTATTCCCCTATTTGTGGGGGTGCCAACAATTGGTGCCCCAATTCCATTTAATCATGTAACATTCATTAGTTTTCATTATTGTTGTTCAGACATTTCCATTCTGTCTGACTTTTTGTGATTCCATTCAAGGTTTTCTTGGCAAAGATACTGAAGTGTTTTGCAATTTCCTTCTCCAGCTCCTTTAAGGAAACTGAGGCAAAAAGAGTTAAATGACTTTACCAGGGTCACACATCTAGTAATTGTCTGATGCCGGATTTGAACCCAGGAAGATTAATCTTCCTGACTCCAGACCTGGTGCTCTATACACTATGAATCTACCTACAATATAAACTCAGAAGGCAAAGGTTTTAAAAAAAAATTTAAGTTTTTAAGCTTAAAAGGTTTTAAAAACTTAAAAACTGCAGGGTTCTTCACTGAATACCATGAGACAAAGAGTAATGGAGCATCCCTAGTGACCAAAAGAGTCAAGAAATTGTTCAAGACTCTTAAGTTCAACCATGTATCCACCAGGTCATTGGATCTGGATTCCAAGAATTTATATTCAAATCAAGATTCTGCTCTTTACCACATATACATCTTACTTCCTTTCCTGGAAGCTCTAAAATGGGTGAATATTTGTTATTCTATTAAGTCAAGATAATTATTCTTTCATAGGCTAAACTTGCCAAGATACTGAATTTTCTGAAATTGGAATCAGAAGACTTGATTTTTTTTAAACAATGTGAAAATCAAATATCTTCATAGGCAAAGTGAAGTTTAGTTCAGTTAAGTTAGCTCCTCAATGCCAGATACTATGTGTTTCCCATTGAGGATGCAGAACAGAGGGGTCTTCCTCCCTGCTCCTCTCCAATTCAGAACAGGTGCAGATATCTTCTGAAAACTTCTTGTCAGCCATGATAATTCTTTCAATTGGTTACTGAAGTAGAACTAAATATATATACTGTGTGTGTGTGTGTGTGTGTGTGTGTGTGTGTATTATAATGTATATACTAAAGAAGAAATCTCTGTTCCTTAGCTGAAAAAGGGTGGCACATAATCCCTACTACTGAGGAGACTGAAATTGGCAGATACCTTGAGCTCAAGAGTTTTGAGCTATAGGAGGGCTAAAGCTAAATGGATGTCCACTTTAAGTTCAATACCAATATGGTAAACTCCTGACAGCAGGGGACCACCAAGCTGACTAAGGAGCAGGTCAAAGCTTCTGAGGTGATAAACAGTGAGCTCAATTCTGTAAAGTGCCCCTGTACATCTAACCTGAGCAAGATAAAAAAAAAATAGAGTTCCCACTCCAAAAAAAAAAAAAAAATGCTGCTTTTATAGTCTATTTGCTGCTGGCCTCAAAGTATAAGATTGACTCTCCGAGCATTAAAGGTGAAGTTATGAGGGGGTGTCATTCCCTCTTCCTACTTGGGTACAAGCAGTGAGCTTCTTAGGCAAGTTTATGTTAGGAATGTGCCTTGCCTTCAATTTGTGTCTTCTTACCATTGGGAGGAATGAGGGAAGGAAGCAGGAGAAGGAAGGAAGGAGGGAGAAAAAAAGGGAGGAAGGAAGGAAGGATGCAGGGAAAGAGGAGGGAGGAGAAGCAAGAGGAAGAGAGGGACAGGAGGAGGGAGGAGGCAGGAGAGAAGCAGGGAGGGAGGGGGGAGGAGAAAGGAAGGAAGGGATGGAGGGAGGAAGAGAGGAGGGAAAGACACACACAGAGAGAAACAAGACAGAGACAGACAAACAGACAGACAAAGACAGAGACAGAGACAGAGAGAAAGGAAGAAGATGGAAAGAGAGTATTTGAGCTTTTTGATGAGGCTGTCTTCAGGCAAGGAGTGTCCCTAGTGTAAATGTCCCAACAAGACTTTAATGCTAGTCGTTTAAATGATTTTAATACAATTCTTTCTTACTTAGTATTCCTCTTTCTATGGGAGGAATAAAATTGCCATATCTGATTCATATTTGCATCTAGATACCTATTGATTTTCTCTCCCTTACTCTCCTCACCCTTTTCTAGGAAGGACAACTCTTAGAGACTAAAATAGAATCATTCCTAAGGAATCTGAAGTGAAATTGAATTGTTTTGTATCAATGGGAAGCACATCTAGCGAAGGTATAGTGGCTAGTAGTTGGAACATAGATCCCTTACACAAGGTTACTATTAAGAGAGATTGAGTTGTAGTATGATGGTGATCTAGTCTAGCCTCACTCTGAGGAACTCTAACTTGCCATTAAGAGTCTGAAAGAGAGATTGAGTTGTAGTATGACGGTGATCTAGTCTAGCCTCACTCTGAGGAACTCTAACTTACCATTAAGAGTCTGAAAGAGAGATTGAGTTGTAGTATGATGGTGATCTAGTAACAAATAGCCTCATTCTGAGGAACTCTAACTTGTTGGTAGGAGGAGAAAGTTGCAGGTTGCAGTACCTGATCTAATCTAGTGAGCAAAAAGGAGCATTTGATCCAACAGACATCATATCCATAGGAGAAATTGCCTAAGTGTGTCAGGTTTTGAAACCATATGCAGGCTACTTGTATGGACATAGAGTCTCACCCATTAAATGTTATCTCCTTGAGGACATGGACTATTTTTGCTTTTGTCTTTGTATCCCTGAAGCCTAGCATAATGTCTGCTACATAGAAAAACAATAAACTCTTGCTGATTGATAGGATGATCAATCATCTCATCTTCAAAGAATCTTAAACATTTTAGATAGATGGATATTGTTGAAAGAGAAGCTAAGGCAATATTTCTATTTACTGAATCAAATACTGTTTAATAAGTAACAAATAATGTAGGATCTTACATTTTCTACCTCTTTTAGTCAATTGAGTGATTATAAAGATTTGGTCTAATGTGGAATGTCACTTGACAAAGCCTGCCTATTCCATGCTGATTCCCTTATCAAAGATGCTCTCAATACATAAGTAGGTGACCCTCAAAGTAAGTAGGGATGTTTGCAATTGTTCTTCATTCCTTGATTCCCTTTTTCAGCATTGATACAGCTTGAGTATTTCTCTTGCTTTTTGATATCTTCTTCACCTTCAGATACTTTCTGATGATTCTTCAGTACTTAGCCAATTGTGATGTTTATATAACAACTGTGTTGCTTATGGTATAGTTCTTCTCTATATACAATTGATCTAATCCAATTATTTTTCCCGTCTTCTCTTTGGGGTTTTTTTGGTTGTTGTTGTTGTTGTTATTGTTTTAAATTTTTAATAATAGCTTTTTATTTTCAAAATACATACAAAGATAGTTTTCAACATTCACCCTTGCAAAACCTTGTGTTCCAAATGTTTCTCCCTCCTTTCCCTCCACCCCCTTCCTTAAACAGAAAGTAATCCTATATTGATTAAACATGTGCAGTTCTTCTAAATATATTTCCACATTTATCATGATGCACAAGAAAAATCAGATCAAAAGATGAAAAGGAAAAAATCAAACAAACAACAACAAAAAAGGTGAAAATACTATACTTTGATCTGCATTCGGTTTCCATAATTCTCTTTGGGTATGGATGGCATTTCTTTATTATTATTATTATTATAGCTTTTTATTTACAAGATATATGTATGGGTAATTTTTCAGCATTGACAATTGCAAAACCTTTTGTTCCAATATTCCTCCTCCTTCCCCCCATCACCTCCCCCAATTGGCAGATAGACCAATCCATTTTAAATATGTTGAAGTATATGTTAAATACAATATAGGTATACATATCCATACAGTTATTTTGCTGCACAAGAAGAATCAGACTTTGAAATAATGTACAATTAACCTATGAAGGAAATCAAAAATATAAGCAGACAAAAACAGAGGGATTGGAAATGCTATGTAGTGGTTCACACTCATTTCCCAGAGTTCTTTCCCTGGGTATAGCTGGGGCTATTCATTATTGAACAAATGAAACTGATTTGTTCATCTTATTGTTGAAGAGAGCCATGTCCATCAGAATTGATCATCATATAGTATTGTTGTTGAAGTATATAATGATCTCCTGGTCCTGCTCATTTCACTCACTACCAGCTCATGTAAGTCTCTCCAGCTCTTTCTGAAATCATCCTGCTGGTCATTTCTTACAGAACAATAATATTCCATAACATTCATACACTACAATTTATTCAGCCATTCTCCAGTTGATGGGCATCCATTCAGTTTTTAGTTTTAGCCACTACAAAAAGAGCTGCCACAAACATTTTTGCACATACACATTCCTTTCCCTTCTTTAAGATCTCTTTGGGATATAAGCCCAATAGTAACATTGCTGGATGAAAAAGTATGTAGTTTGATAACTTTTTGAGCATAGTTAGAAATCACTCTCCAGAATGGCTGGATGTATTCACAATTTATGGATGGCATTTCTATCCAAGTCTATTGGAATTGCCTTGAATCACCTTATTGTTGAAAAGAGTCAAGTCCATATGGTTGATCATCACATAATCTTATTGCTATGTATAGTGTTCTCTTAATTCTACTGACTTCACTTAACATCAGTTCATGCAAGTCTCTCCAAACTTTCTGAAATTATCCTACTGATTATTATATTCCATAACACATATATCATAACTTATTCAGCCATTCTCCATCTGATGGGCATTCACTCAAGTTTCCATTTCCTTGCCACTACAAAAAGAGTTGGTCCAGGCTTCTCTTTGTTAAGGACTTCTTTACTTCATCTTTAAGTATGTCTAATGTCAGAATCCAGATGTGGTGGCTCTACTGAAGTTGATGTACATCAATTAATTATATGCCACTGAAGTGGACAGAGTACTGGACCTGTAGTCAAGAAGATCTGAGTTCTACCCCTACATCAGACACTAATTAGCTAAATTAATCTAGGCAAGTCCCAATATGTCTGCCTTGATTTCCTCATTTGCAATAATGAAACTAATAATAATATCTATTTCATAGGGTTGTTGTGAGGATCAAAAGATATAACATTATATAAAGCACATAATATAAATGTGCTATATTGTTTTTGGTATTGGTATTAATAACAGCTTCCTTATAAAATTTCTGTCAATATTTTCCAATTTTCTTTTTCCATTTTTCATCTATAGAAGCTTCCAGGATAGTTGCTTAATTGAATTTCTGCCAAGCTTTACCAAAATAAAACTGGTTTACCCAGTACAATTTCTCCCTATTTTTGAAGAATTATTTCTCATATTCAATCATTCCTCTCTATAAGATTTTGCAAACAAATACATCTTCTAAATTGGTAATACCTTTGTTTTCTTTCTCCCTTCTTATCAATTAAGTCAAGTGTTTGCTGATTAAGATATCTTTTAGACTCTTTGTGTCTCCTGTTATGGCAACTGAATTATATTGGTTAAACTTCCATATGAAATTATTACTATATACATCTTTCCTTCTACCATTGCCTATTTTACCATAAAAATATACTATAAAAGCAAGTAGTTGAAGATATAACTATTTTAATTGTAAACTTTCTTTTTTATTTGTTTTTTTCACTCTTCTTCTGCACTATATCCTAACAAATTGGTAGTTCAACTATACATAGAGAGCTGACTCAGGAATGATCCCTACATCAATAACATATCATTTCTTATCTGTTAAAACATAACCAATTTAATTTTTTTATTTTCTCAGTACTTTCCACTTTAGCCATCTACCAATTCTTTTGTTTCCTAAAATATTTAAGAGCTATGGAGGTAAGGTTCCTCTGTAGTTTATCAGTTCTTAGCTTCTTTCATTCTTTTTTGCTTATCAATTTCTTGTCATTCTCACCTATTCCCTCCTTTATGTTGAAGGTGCTGAGCATCACATACTTCTCTTAACTTCCAGTTTGCCCTTTTGACATTATCCCTGTCACCGTCCTTCTTTCTATTCATTTTAACCTGGTCACTTATAGGCAGAAGTAATTTCCTGATCTAAATATTTCCTACATCCAGCCTTCATTCTTAACCCTTCAACTAGATACAAATGTTGGGATTTAGAATGTGGAGTAATCACTCACATAAGGTCCCTTGTATAAATCTGGGATTTGCTTCTCCTCCTTTATTAAACAGTTTCAGAGAAGTTATGGTTGTGGTCACATAACCAGAAGACGAGTTATGGTCATAGGGTTAGTATGTGTAGAGGCAAAATTCGAACGAAATTCACCCTTGGGGAAGGTCCTGCCTAAGATGCTGCTTCTCTAGAACAGCAACAAAGACTCATCTCACACCAACTGAAGTATCCAAGTGTCCTGTGCTTATGTGGTATCACAACAGATTTCCAGGAATCAGGACTTCTAGGTCCCATTTATGCCTCATTCTAAACACCACCATCACCACCACCATCACTCTTAAGTAATTGCTATTATAGACCTAATCTGGTACAAAAAAATTGGCTTTATTTCATCTATAAAATGAAAGGCACTAGCTAGATGTCCTTTAAAAGTCCCTTCTAGGAGACTTACATGAACTGATGTTGAGTGGAGTGAATAGGGCAAAAACAAGATTATTTGAAGATCAATTCTGAAAAATGTGGCTCTTTCCAACAATGAGGTGATTCAGGCCAATTCCAGTAGACTTCTGATGGAGAAAGCCATCTGCACCCAGACTAAGGGACTGGATGTGGATCACAACATATTTTCAGCATTTTTGTTGTTGTTTGCTTGCTTTTCTTTCCTTTCTCTATTTTTCCTTTTTGATGATTTGTGTGTGTGTGTGTGCAGCATAATAAATGTGGAAATACACATAGTAGAATTACACATGTTTCACATATATTGTATTACTTGCTGTTTAGGGAAGGGGTAGGGAAAGGAAGGGAGAAAAATTTAGGACACAAGGTTTTGCAAAGGTGAATGCTGAAAACTAACTTTGCATGTATTTTGAAAATAAAAAAAGCCATTAATTAAAAATAAACAAATCTCCTCCAATTCTGTCTGATTCTGACCAGTAGTCCCTGGAATCCCTTCCAAATCTAACCTTTTCTGATCATTCAAACATTAGAATAGGTATAGAATTGAATTGAGTTGCCTGGTACAATAGAAAGAACACTGGAGTTTTTAGTTATGGGCTCCAATTCTGTCCTGTAATTCATTAGTTTGGTGATCTTGGCCAAGTCCTTTCCCCTCCCCGAGTCAGTTTTCTAACTAGTAAAATGAAAAGATCTATTTTAAACAACATCTAAGGTCCCTTCCAGGTGGAACATTCTGGGTTATTCTGTGATGCTTTTGCTACAATATAATTTAATATATTATATATTAAAATTAATATACTAATTTATTAACATATTATATGTAATATAATGTAATATAGAATATAATATAAATCTCTGCAACCTTTTGGGAATTAGGATGGGGTCCTATTTCGTTAACTCTCGTTCACATATAGCTATGTCGTTAGTTATTCAAGGGCTCGGACATATTTGTTCTCATGTCTAGCCTTTCCCTGCTGCGAAGACCCCACGATACAGAAGAGCTAGAAACCAGTTCCAGACGCAGGGACCATTGATTCCTTTTGCTGCATCGGGAGAAACGCCCCACGAGCTGTTGATTGCGCATCAGCAGTCCCCACGAGCCTGACTGCAGTGCTTAAGGAATCAGGGGGAGCCTCCGGCCCCTCCCCTGGACACAAAATGCACCAGGAAAACCGTGATACTACTGTGTGTGTGTCGGGGGTGGGGGGGCGTGCTTGGGAGGAGAGAAAAGGAGGGGGTGTGAGGGTCGTCTCCGTCCCCGCCCCCCACCTCTCCGAGGTCGGTGAAGGCACTGCAGGTGCTGATGTTTGGCTCGGTCCACAGGGCTGTGGCTCTTTGTGTCTGAGTCTCTCCTCTGCAGGTCCGTTCTCCTCCCTGTCTGTCTGTACCAGACAGGATTCGGGGGAGGGGGGGGCGGCAGAGGCGGGGGGAAGGGGGTGGCGAGGGCCATGGAGGCTGTGCGGAGATTTTGAACAGTCGCATTTCTTTCTCAGTCTCAAAGATTCATAGAGAGGCGGGCTATTTCATTAAAAATCTTTGCTTAGTGGGAAAGGTACAGAAAACCTGTCTGAACAGCAGAAACTGACATCCCCTTACTGGGGCCCCCACCCCACTTCCACTCACGCCCCCATCCGCCTTACTTCCCTTCCCTCTCTGCTTACCCACCCCCCACTTTGGTCATCTGGTTCTCGTTGAATTTCATTTCTCTGGCTGCCTGTCTGCAGTTTCAGCGCGCGCGCGCGTGTACACACACACACACACACACACACACACACACACACACACACACTCCCCTTCTCTTTTACTCAACCCACCTCACACCTTTTTACAAATCCCTGCATAATCACCTCCCTAGCCTCAGGGTCCCTAAAAGCGAATGTGGGCCGTTTTCTCCAGGGCCAGAACAAGATAGACAGTGAGAGTTTCTACTCTTCCTAAACCAGGAGGGAGAACAAGGTAACGGTTACCTGAAAGAGATGCCTCTTGCAAAAGGTAATTTGTGTCAAAACTAGATGGCTTGGGGGCATTTTGCTGAAGAAAAAAACCGCCGAACAACCTATTTCTCCACTTTGACGTTCTCCTGGGAGTGGGAGTGGGGGCGCATTAGGTGGAACGCGTAGGGGCTACAAGAAAGGCGATGACCAAGGCGTCCCACCTCAGGGTCCCCCAAGACCCATCTGCATTCCCTTCGACTGAAGGGCCTCTAGCTGCATCATTTTCTTTCTCTCCCAGCACTTTTCCTAACCCTTGAGCTGAAAAAGATCAGCAAAAATCTGAAGCATTGTCTCTTTAAGGATCTAGACTAAAACACCTTAAATGAACTCTGCAGCAGACAGATGAAAAAAAAAAAAAGAAAGAAAGAAAGAAAGAAAAAAAAAAAAAAACCCTTTCTTGGCCCTTGCTGCTTTTGCCATTATTCATGATGTAATTTTTCAGGTGTTAGTGCGCCGGAGAAAGATTGGAACAAGGCTTGTTGCTAGGACATGAATGGAAAAGCAGGATCCTATTGGTTTACCAGGATTTCTCTGGGAGCCAATGAGATGGAGAA
>MU174354.1:39752296-39771411 GCA_016696395.1 Antechinus stuartii
TATATATATATATATATATATATATATATATATATATACACAAAGGTTATTTAACAGATTTACAGGATATTGAGTGAGTCTTTGGGATCTTTCAAAGTTTTTTTTTCTCCCAATAGAATATAAACACACCAATTAACACCATGATAAAGGGACAAAAGACAACTCCTTGATAAGATTTCAGTCACTGAAGCTACTCCAAGATGAATATTGTTTGGTCTAGAGATACCCACTTGGTGCCTTCTTGAAGAAGAGTTTCAAGACTGGGACTGCCCCCAAAGTAAATGATTGGCCTGAATATTTAGGAAAATAGATTCCTGTGAGAGGAGTCACTTCCTTTGATCTTGCCTATAAAAGTGAGCTGGCACACCTGTTCAACCCTTTTGTAGAGGAAGGTGTGGTTTTTTCTTTCTTTTTCCTCCCTTTTAAAATTATTTTTCCCCTTGCCTTGTCTTCAAGACCTGAGCAAACAACAAATCTAAGATCTGACCTGGGTTTGTTAGAAGTTTATGCATATACCATCCTCCTCCTAGGAGCTATTAATTACTACCACGATGCAGGCGCATAAGGAAAAAGGCCTGTCATCTTCTCCCATAGATTTCTGCTCAAAAATCAGAAATCAAAGGCTCAAAGAACATTAGCAGCCAGCAATGGGATGGATGGATGAAAAAAGAAATGGGAGCTGCAAATGTTTGCCACATGGAACAAGATGGAAGTTCATGGACAGTGTCATTTCTGAATGCCTGCCTCTCAATTAGAGGAAGGGGAGAATTTCTGGGCAACCAACATGATGCCAGAAGTTAGTCTTCTAAGTGAATAGGGGAGATTGGGGGTAGAACACTATGCTTGGGAGTTGCCTTGGTAACCTTGCACAAGTTTGAGACTTTGGAAGTCTTGTCTTCTAGGGAGATAAGAGGAGTTCTTGGGGAACCTGCCTCTTGGAGAGATAGGAGGATTGCTCACAGCTCTACTTACTGCCTCCTCAGCTGGAGCTTTATTAAGGAGCTAAAGCCACAGCATTAGATCAAAGCAGATGTGAACCTTGCTGTTCATGCACATTGTGGTGAATTATTCTGATGGTGTAGGTTCCATAGGAAGTGGCTTGTCTATCAAGCAATACCAAACAATGTTTGCCCCCTCAGAGGGAGTGAAAAACTCAAGATAGTCCCACAAGTCTGGGGAGGTGCAATGCTCAATGGGAGAGTTAGGCATTAATGCAGACGAGCCCTTGATTGTTTGAAACATAAACCTGTTCTCTGTGAACTTGTCCCTGTATATGTTGATTCTCTACTTTCTCTTGGTTAATGAAAAGTCATTTTGAACAACATTATTCTCATTTTAACTGGGTTAAATGAGGAAAGAGGTATCATTTACATGACAGGGTCAGTATAGACTCAAGATTATGGAAGCTCCGTGAGAACTAGAACAGTTGTAATTTTTTTTTTCTTTGTATTCCCAGCATGTAGCAAAGTATGTTGCCTTGTATCTATAATGTACTTCATAAATATTTGCTTAATTAAATTAAACATAGATATGGTAGTGCCCCAAAAGGGATGTGCAAGGTTGTGGTAGCAACTAAGGAAGAGAAGAGGATTCCTTGGATCTGGATCTGACATAACATCGTGGGTACTCCCTCCAATGGGCAAACCACAACCTGGCCGTTCCATCCCATTCTGTACAGAGATAGAGTTAGACCTCAACAAGAGTCCTCAACAAAAGAGCTGCCCACCATGGTGAAGACCTTCCTCTAGATGTCTTAACATTACATTAGGACTAATGAAGTACAAAAGTTGTTCATCATTTACCATCAATATGTTACTAACTCCCTTCCTTTTCCGATCATACATTTTTGATGATCACCTTCATGCTGCTTTGGCTATGATGGACCATATGCTACTTACGCCTACCATATTCACTGTTGTAACTGCTAATCTCATTTTTCCCCTCCCTCTTTCCCTATCAGTTACCTCTTTACAAGATAAAAAGGAGTTGAGAAATAGAAGCATCTGGTAATCAGTAATAAACTATAATTTGTAGTAATCTATAATTTGCATTCTGTCCCTATTCTGTGTCTCTTCTCTTTATTCTTGATTCTGATCCACTGGTTCTTATATTTTATTTAATTTTTAAAATCACTTTTTATTATCAATCCTCTGAGGGGGGAGTTTGTTTTGTTTGAGTCTATTCCCTTCCCAACTCTATTCTCTCTCTTATTTCCTCCTTCCCTTTCTCTTTTTCCACTTATATCATTATTGAGTTTAATATATTATTATCCTAAAACTCCTGCGTGTGTGGGTGCATGCATGTGTGAGTGTGTTTTATTTTCCTTCATCTAGTTCACATCAGTGTGGTCATGAGAAATCAGGTCTTTCTTCTCCTTCTTTCATATTTATATACCTTTCTTCTTATGTGATTCATTTATTAATAAGTTCTCTTATGCTTTCATTTCATCCTTAGTGTATTTCTTTACTGTCCCTTCTATTTCTTCTCTTTAAACCATCAAAACAGGATAAAAATATAGCCAGGCACTCTGTCTCACTTAACCCTCTTTTGACCCTTGAAGTTATTAGGATTCTAAAAGATATTTCTTTCTTCTCCCCAATTAGAATGTAAGTGCTTTATCAGCATTTGGCCCCTTCCAATTAGTTAACTGAATTTATTAATATTTATTTTTCATCCCATGCTTGCATTTCAAAGTTTCCATTCAGCTCTGGTCTTTTCATCAGAAATACTTGAAAGTATTCTATTCTATTAAAGATTCTTTTTTTTTTCTCTTTATAGGATCGTATTCAGTTTTTCAGGGTAAGTTGTTTTTGGTTACAAGCCTTAATCTTTTGCCTTTTGGAATATAATTTTCCAATATTTTCTCTCTTTCATAGTAGTTTCTGGCAAGTATTGTATGATCTTGACTGTGGTTCCTTGGTACTTAAAGTATTTCTTTCTGGCTGCTTGCGATATATTTTTTCTTTTTTTTGACTTGGAAGCTCTGAATCATGGGTATCACATTCCTGGGCATTTTCAACTTAGGATTTCATTCAAGAAGTAATTGGTGGATCCTGTCAATTTTTGCTTTTCCCTCTGGTTTTAAATGATCTGGATAGTTTTCTTTAATGGTTTCTTAAAATATCATATTCAGATTTTTGGTCTAGTCAGGGTGCCTATTGATTCTTAAATTATCTTTTCTCAACACTTTTCTATCACTTATTATTTGCAGAGACCTTAAATTTTCTTTCTTTTTTTCAATCTCTTGGCTTTGTTCTAATATCTCTAGTTTTTTCATGTATTCATTTAATTTTGCTTCTTGTATTCTATTTTTCAGGGAATCCACTATTTAAATAAGATTATCTACATTATTTTTAAGTTATTTTATCTCCTTTCAATATTTTCCTTTCAAACTTTTATTTCATTTATCAATTCACTTTTTATTTCTTGCTTAATTTTTTCCCCAGACTCTTATAGTCCTTGAAGTAATTTTTTTTTTCATTTTTCTTCAAAGCTTTGGTTGTTGTTGTTGTTGTGAGACTACTGTTCTTCTGTGATTACACCTTGGGCTTCTCTTAATCCATTATATTTCTTAATTGTGTTTGATATTTTTTTTTCTGTTATTCATATTATTAGCTTCAGTACTTGTCCAAGACTAGTCTCCTATACCATTCTTAGATGAGTTGGGGAGACTTTTATTGGATCTGTTCCATCAATAGTCTAGATGACATTGCCACTGCCCATCTAAATGTTGTTAAGGCCTTAATCCTTGGCTTCTGTTTCAGTCTATTTTGACCTGCTATAGGTTTTGGTCTTAGGTGGCCCATCTCCTTTCCTTTGCATGATCCCCAGAGGGATACTGAAAATGATGTTCGTCTCAAGCCTCCAGCCTAGACCTCTCAGCATTGGCATTCACTGAGTTGAAACTATGTTCGACTTGGCTTTCAAGTGCTCCAAGAAGGGCACAGCTGAGTCTTCCCTGCTTGGTGATCCATGGAAAACATTTCTATCCTTGGTTTTGTTCTGATGGGCCATAGCCAGGATCTGACTTCAGGAGTTTAATTACTAGGGCTGGCTCTGCTTTTTAACACCCCTGCTTAGAGAACTAGTTGGTTTCAGGCCCATTTCCAGAATGGTTCCTTTCTTCTCACCACTTTTACTGATTTCCAGATGGGTCACTGGAATTCAGGCTGGTTTTCCTGGCATAATCCTTAGCCATTTATGCATTTACCAATATTCCTGCTAGCTTCTCTGGTTTGACCCCCCTGCCTCTGTCGATGTATTGCTGTTCCCTTTTTGGGGGGCATGATTCTGGACTAGATAGAGGTTTTATTTTGAGTTTATGATTGGGTTTTCTAGAGCAGATATTTGCTAGAGTTTATATGGGAAAGTTGGATTTAATCATAAACCTTTCATGTTGCTATCTTATCTAGGTGTCCCCAGGTCATTTGGACATCTATTCTAAGATATGTGTGCTGATGGATCAGCTGTATCCAAAGTCTATGCAAAAGTCTGCATCCTCTTGGTTTTTCTTGTGTGGATAGTTAGGTGGAGTTATTTCTAAGACTACTGAATCTCTGAAGCAGCACTGAAATATTTCAGTGTTTGATGGAATCAACATATTCTTTGAAGTAAGGAGCCAAGGAAATGGTTATCCTGACTCCATTACTGAATCCTGTTCATTGAGATCTTTTAGATAACTTATCTGGACAAATCAATTTCATGCCTTTTGCATTAATAAATATTTCAATCTCTCTCTGAAGATGATTAAAAGCATGGATGCATGTCCTAAGACAGCTCTTCCTGCTTGAGCACTGGGGTAACCAGAAACTTGGGCGATTCATGCTTTACTTTGATCCCAGGAGCATGGAAAGGAGAAGAGGAATATTAGGAGCACGCCTGATACCTAGCTCCTGTAAGTTCAGGTTCAGTATTAGAACAAAACGAGGCACTTCTAAGTCATTGAACAGTTAACAAAAGGAGGTTTACTTGGAACAAAAATAGCAAGAATAAGCTACAGGGATAAAGTTTTATCTTGTTTTTATAGATGCAGTCCCTGGTATCCTTCTGAAAACCATCTGGTTAATAGAACAGAGTCTAATGATTCACCCAGCCTTTGAATTTTTAACAAGTTGGAATGGAGGACCCCTGAATCCACAATGGGAACTTTTATGCCCCTCAGTGATCAAGAAGCTACATTAACACAGGGCCACTAGAAAGTTGTATCATGGGAGGTACAGCTTGAGCCTTGCCCTAACTCCAGGCCAATTGAATCCATCTTAGGTGATGGATGAGGAATAAAGGGAGCCCTGGTAGACACTGGTCCTGTCATATCAGGGCAAGATAAAAATATTTAAAGGATATGACCAAATTCAATGGAATTTGGTGGAAACCATTAAGAAATGTCATGATTAAACAGGTTTGAGAGACATAGTTTCTGGATCATTTAATCATTTTTAACTAATAAAAAGATAGTAATTTGACCATCTATCTCTTAGATCAAAAACAATCATGGCAGTCATCTCACAGTTCATTTGTCCTACAAAGAGTAAATGTTCTTGGGCAGGGAGAGGGGGAAGGGGAGGGCGGGGTTGGAATCAACTCTTATTGGATAGCATAATGGAAAGTGAGCAATAATTAAAATGAAGAGTTGAGTGACATGTAAGGGGCAGCTAGGTGGTGCGATGGATAGAGCACCAGCTGTGAGGACCTGAATTCAAATCTAGCCTCGGACACGTAACACTTCCTAGCTTTGTGATCTTGGGCAAGGCACTTAACCCCAATTGCCTCAGGGGAAAAAAAAAGTTACATATCACCCTTGTAGTTTCATCACTAACTAAAGCGTGAATTCCATTTACAATCTCCCAATAAGTGATCATTCAGCCTTTACTTAAAGATGTCCAGGGATGGAGGAGTCCTTTCAACCTTCTGAAACAACCTATTGACTTTGAGACAATTCTAATTGTCATAAAAATTTTCCTGATCTTGAGCCAAGTTGAACCTTTCTCAAAAAGAGAAAAGTGAAATTATGGGATGTTTTATTATCTGGGGTGGAGAGATCAGGTATAGGCAGAGGGCAAGTAAAGGAAGACTGATCTTAGAAAATTATATTAGGAGGAAAACAATTCTTCTTTTTGAGTTTATGCTCTGAAATAAGAAAGATGCCATGAACCTTAAGGCAAAAAGTCTGCTTTAAGTGAGACCAAGTAAACAAATCCATTTGATTCATGTGACCAGACATTTAGAACTTCAAGGGATTTTCAGACACCATCTAATCCAGGTATTGTTAACTTTTTTTTTCGAATTATAGACCCCTTTGACTATCTGGTGAAGCCTATGAATCCTTTCTCAGAAGAAGGCTTTTAAATTCATAAAATAAAATATTATTACAAAGGACATAAATTATATTGAAATACAGTTATCCAATTTTGTAAAGTTCATCAACGCCCAGCTAAGAACTTCTGGTCTATTTCAACCCTCTTCATTTTACAGATGAGGAAACTAAGACTCAGGGAGATTACTCAAAATCATGCAAGAGATAAACATTAGAAGTAGAATTTGAACCCAGGTCCTCTTCTTGGAGTCAGTACTTTTTCCACTTTACCATCTTGCTTCCTCCTAGGGACAGAATGCCAACCCCTTAAGCTGTGTTTCCAGGGGCCCAGTTTTCCACTTTCCTCCCACATCATTTCATTCTGTGTTAGTCTCTCCCAAAATCCTTGATATCCAATCTGCCCTGTAGGGATATTCTCTTATACTAGATGTGACTGATTCAGAGATCCCCAGGACTAAAGGGATGCCAGGCTGGCACAGAGCCACTCAGTGGGCATTTTAGTGCATCCCAGAGTAGAAGAGTTGAAGTCATCCAAAAGCCATCTCAGCAGAGTCTTTTCAGCATCCCTTTGGCAGGACGTTGCTTAAAATGCAACAGGGAAGGAAAGCTGTTTCTCTAAGCCAGGTGGGAGCCAAGGCCAGTAATTAAGAGGTAAGTAGGGCTGGAGAGGCATTGGAGAGGGTGGGCAAAGAAATAACTTAGCAGATGGCAGAGGTGTAGGTACCATTGTGCTCACGCCAAATGCCCTTGTGCAAGAAAATGTCACTCTGGGTAAATGTCCCAAGGATGGCTTCAGTCTTTAGGCACATACATGCCCAAGTCACTATATGAAGCTACCTATGGTAGGAAGAGCTTTGAAGCAGGGGATAATTGAAGTAGGGAGTCTCCTTGGTTAGCAATTTCTTCCTTTGATTAAGGTTTGGTTAAGATGAAGAGATGAGGGAAATTTAAAGCTGGATGAACCTGAACTGCCCTGAACCATTTTTTACTCATCTATAAAATCGAGATAAGAACTTGTAAAGAGTTTATTATATTTTTGTCTAACTCAAATGAAATGGTATATGTGAAAGCCTTTTTGCAACCTGAAATTACTATATAAACATAAAACAGGATGTCAGTATAAAGTAACTTTAAAAAATCTTTCTCTTGGAGACAAGATCTGAATTCAAGCTATGGCTATGTAACTGCAATCATGTCATTGAGCCTCAGCTCCATAATCTATAAAATGAAAATAATGATGCACTTTAAAGTGCTATGTAAATCATAATTATTATTTAATTCAACGAATAAGCATTTATTAAGGATCAGCTATACACAAAGGCAAGGATGAAATGGCTAAGATGATTTTTCACTCTTCCCTTTACCTATTTCTTCCTCTAAGTTTTATCCACATGGTCGATTATCTCCCACAATCCATTTGTCCTTTATCACTTACCTGGTTCCCAAATCCTACCCTGACAGGAAAGCTTACATTGATCACAGAGGAGGGCATAATCCTCATGAATCAAATAATTGAGAGATTGTAATGTGAAAGGTTAGGGGCAGATAGGTGGCAAGAGTACCGGGCCTGATGTCAGGAAAACCTGAGCTCAAATATGGCCTCAGACACTTACTAGCTGTGTGACTCTGGGCAAGTCACTTAATCCTTTTTGCCTCCATTTTTTCATCTATAAAATGAGCTCATCTATTAAAAAAAAAAACAAAAACAAAAAACAACATGTTTGAATCTAGACCTCTTAGACCATAAGCTTCTTGAGAGCAACCACTGTCTTTTATTCTTACATCCCCAGCATTTAGTACAGTGCCTAGCACATAGTAGAAATTTAACAAAGGCTTAATGAGTGACTGACCTAAAAGTCAGAAATAGAAGCTAAGGGTAAGAGCTGTAAAAAGGCAGATTTGAGATTGGGACAAGAAAAAAATTGACAATAATAGCTCCAAACTTCAAAAGAAATGCGTTCCCCATCACTAATTGGATGTCATAAATTAAAGCTGAATAACCACTTATAGGTTATACTATAAAGGGGATTCTTGTTTAATTATATGGGTTGAACCAGATGGCCTCTGGTCTTTTCCAAATTAGACTCTGTTATTCACCTTAAAGGTAATCCTAAAAGCTAATTTCCTCACTCTTTCCCAAGTATGTACCTTCTTTATCTTTACCAAGTACTTTAAAACAGCTTAGGGTTTGGCATTTATTTTTTTATATTATTTACCTGTGTGTGTATATGCTTACATCTACTACTCAAGTTTAAATGGTTCCCAGAAGACTGTTGCTACTTGTTTTCAGTCATGTGTGACTCTTAATGACCCATTTGGGGATACTTGGTAAAAATACTAGTGCAGTTTGTCATGTCCTACTCGAACTCACTTTACAGATGAGGAAACTGAGGCAAACAGGATTAAGTGACTTGTCCAGAGTCACACAGCTAGGAAGTATGTGAGACCAGATTTGAACTCTGTGCCACCTACTAGAAGATAGAGACCCATTTTTTGGCAGAATAACCTGTCACACAGGACTCAGCACATTTGCATGTGTGTGCTATCACCTAAAGGCTTTGGGATCATCAAAGAAATGAGGAAAAAATAGATTATTCACTTTTAAAAGTGCTCATTAGCATTTCTATAATAGATGTTATGGAAATACAAAAGAAATATAAGAAATATTTTAAAAATAAGAAATAATTTAATGAAAGTTGTACAACTGTCTCTCCCATCCTGTCTCTCTCTCTCTCTCTCTTTCACTCTCTCTGTCTTGTCTCATACACACACAGAAAAAAACAAATAAATCTAAAACCAAAATAATTTAACTAAATATTTTTTCTGTCTATCTCTCTCTCACTCATACATACAAATAAACAAAAGCAAAATCCTTGCAATAAATATACATTTAAGCAGTTACTACATTGACCATGTCCAAAAAATATGTCTCATTCTGTGTATCTGTGTAAGAGAAACTTACAGTCTAATTGGAGAAATGAAAATTACACTTGCAAAGATAAATAACAATATGGGGTAGCCTGGAACTCAGTGTCTGTGTGATTGGTATAGACAACATGCCAAAAGTTTTTGGAAAGAGGATAATTCCATTTGACCTATATTGCCTGAAGGAGGTTTCGTTCAAAAGTTAAAACCTGAGAAACAGATTGCTAAAATTTAGCTCTATAGAGATGAAGGTAGTGGGCATTCTAGGGCACAGGTTGCAGACATGGCATGGAGATGGAAGTGAGCAAGTTGAGTTTATTAAAATGAGAAATGGATAGAAAATTCATGATGGGACTTAATGAGAGAGAAGGTTAAAAAGATATATTGTACTTAAATTGTGGTATGGTGTTGGTATGATGTAGTGGAAATGGAGCAGAAACCAGGAGATCCAACCCTCCCAGTCTATCTGACCACAGGAAAGGCACTTCATAATGTATTCATCTATAAAATGGGCATAATTATTCTTGTATTACTTATCTCATGTGGTTAGGAGGAATAATAATTTGCAAGTGTTGAGCATTCGAAGTAAATGAAATTTACTTAGATAAATTAACTGAATTTATCAAAATAAATTTCATTTACCTAGAATGCTTCAGAATTAGTGAATCTTCTTGAAGATAGAAGGTTGACAAAATTATTCATCTGACTGAGACTTAGGCCTACCCACAAAGAAAAAATAAATTTCAAATTTTTATGCTTAAATTTCCAAGAAAATAGTGTTATCTCTCCCTTCTATTGCCCCTGCTTTTATCTATCTTCTTGGCTTTAAATTCTTATGTGGAGAAGGAGCATGGTTTGATATCATTTGAGGTTCATGACAGGCCTATGAAATCAGACGCAGTGGGATACAGAGAAAACAATTCTAGATTTGAAGTCAGAAACCCTAGGTTCAAATCTTTACTCATCTGAATTCTGTCCATGTAATTTTGAAAGAGTCAGTTAGCCTTCATGAGACTCAGTTTCCTCATCTGAACAATAGGGAATGGTAGTCTAGGTTCTTCTGCACTGTTTCTAGCTCTAAATCTGTGATCCTATCTTCCTTCTTTGCCTTATTTCCATGCTTGAAGATGTTTAATTTGGAGGTACAAATTGGATTGACTGAGATTGGAGCATTTAGGCCTGTACCATCTTATGCTATGACTTAATTATTTCGTGTATAGATGGCTTGTTTCCACAATGAGGCTGCAAGTTCTATGAAGAAAATGCTAGGCACAGAGATAAAGAGGACAGTTATCTCTTGAAATAGGGGCAAAAGGAAAGAAAAATACCCAGTAGTAATAGGGGATAGCAGAGATGCTATAAAAGCACATCCTTTTTCATATTTTTTAATTAAAATTTTTTTTAAAGTTTACAAGCGTCTACTTCTCTCTCCTATCATATTGCCTCTCGCAAATGTTTTCTCTCTTTCATTCTCTTTGTTTCTCTGTCTCTGTCTCTGTCTGTCTTTGTCTCTCTTTCTCTCTCTTTATCTCTCTCTGTCTCTCTCTCTCTTTCTGTCTCCCTTTCTCTGTCTCAGTCTCTATCTCTCTCTCCCTCTATCTCTCTCTCTCACACACATACACACAATCAAATAAAAAAACTAAAAATAAAAGCAAAATCCCTGTAAGAAATATACATTCAATCCAATTCTTACATTGACCATGTCCAAAAAATTTGTATCATGCTCTGTGTATCTAGACTATTGCCAGTCTAGAAGGTGAGTTGTATTCTCAGTCATCTATCTTTTGAAATCATAATTGATCATTGTGTCTTTGAGAATTGTTCATTTTACAGGTATTATTATAGCATAAATAGTTGTCTTGGTTCTGCTCATTTCACTATGTAGCCCTACAAAATGAGGGTCAAGTAATAAACACTCTCTCTACCCCTTCATTTGTATAGACTTCTTCCTGTATTCCTAAATAGGTGAGATAATAAACTCCACACTAATTTGTCCCCTTTTCTTCCCTTGTATACTCTTTCTCTCTTTTTTCTTTTCTTCTTTTAGAATTTTCACAACATAACATAAACCATTCTCAGGCCTCTATCTTATTTGACTTTCTCTATGACCCCAATTGACATTACAGTTCTCAGGGGATGCTTGTATAATCCCTTCACTCCCCATTAAAATACAAACACTTCATTTTTATGAAGTCTTTTTTGATTGCTTGCTCATATTTATTTTGCTATGTTTCCCTTTACTCCCATGTTTGTATTTCAAAGTTTCTACTCAGCTTAAGTCTTTTTATCAGTTTGCTTAGATGTCTTCTCTTTCACTAAAGATCCATTATTCTTAGTTTTATTGGAAAAGTTATTCTTGACTGTGAGTCCATGCCTTTCACCTTTTCTTTTAAAAAAAATTAATAATAGCTTTTTATTTTTTAAATAAAAAGATAGTTTTCAACATTCATCCTTGCAAAATCTTATATTCCAAATTTTTCTTACTCCCTTCCCCTCCTCTCCTAGAAAGCAAGTACTCCAATATGTTAAACGTGTACAGTTCTTCTATACACATTTCCACATTTATCATGCCACACAAGAAAAATCAGATCAAAAAGGGAAAAAAAAAAAACAAAAAGCAAGCAAACAACAACAAAAAAGGCCTTTCACCTTTTAGAATGCCACAATTCATACTCTCTGGTGCTTTATAGTGATATCTGCTAAATTTTATGTGATACTGATTGTGGTTCCTCAGGAACCAAACTCTTTATTTCTGTCTGCTTGCAATAGTTTTATTTGACCTAGAAGCTCTGGATTTTGATTGATATTTTTAGGAGTTGTCTTTATGGGATTTCTTTCAGGAGAAGACTGGCAGATAATTTTTATTTTTACTTTGCCCTCTGCTTCTGAATTCTAGGCTGTTTCTTTCATGATATCTTAAAACATGATGTCTGAGCCTTTATTATTATTATTATTTGATCATAACTTTTAGGGAACCTGAGGAGTCTCTTTTCTCTCTCTTTTATTTGTTTTTTAATTCAATTATTTTTAATATATTTTATATTGTCTTCTTTTGTTAATCTTTTAACTTTGTTTTAATATTTCTTATTGTCTAATGGAATCAACTTCTATTTGTCCCATCCTAATTTTTGCAGTCTGTTACTTGGGAGGACTTTTTTCCTCTTGTGAAGCTAAATTGTTAATTCTCTTTCTAAGTCTCTCATTTCTTATATAATTCTTTCTCCTATCACTCATTAAATTTTGAAACTAAATTTTAAACTCTTAAATAATTTGTTTTAAGAATTGACCTGGTAGACAAGATGAGTTTTTCTTTGTTTTTTAAGGCTTTGCTTATTAATATTTTGGAAATTTTCTCCTCTTCTAGATTTCTGCCTTGAGCATCCCTGACTACATAATAGCTCTTTATCATTTTTTGGTCATTCTTCCAGCAATCTGCTCTGGACAACCTAGCATTATTGATCTAGCTAGGAATTTAGAGGCAGATATTGTAATCTTGATCCCCATGAGATCCCAAGTACTACTCTCTTGAGTAGGGAGTCACAAACTTGCTCTGGGAGACTGTTAAGGGCTCTTTCTACTTATATCTTATTACCTATAGGAGCCTCTTGCTGCTTATTTGAACAGAGAGCTTGAGTTTGAGATCAGTTATGGACATCCCTCTGCTCACAATTCTAGTTATTGAGTCTGTAATGCAGACCCATCTTTGTTCTACAGTTTCTACCCTAGTCATTCATTTATTGGTCAAATGTGTGGTCTTAGACAGGAAAGATAATCCAATACAATTTCCCTTTCAATTTTCCAATCACTATTGGTCCAGCATTTTTCTTAGATAATTGTTATAGCAATTGCTGGGGAAATTGGGTTATTATTGGTTCCTTCTGCTTCTCTGTCTTGACTATTCTCTTGGACAGATCCTTTGTTAAAAACAAAACAAACAAAAAAACTCCAATTGAAATTAATTCCCTACAGTCCCTTACTTTTCTTATAATTCTTCATTTTGCCCTTAATCTATCTTTCCAGACATACATATTTCACATTATTTCTGTTCCCACATTCTATTTGTCAAACAAATTGGACTACTGTTGTAGCTTTGTGTTGATTTTTCCTATGCTTGGAATGAGCTCTTCTTACGTTACGTGAAAGCTTAGTTCAAGTGTGATCACCTATAGGAAGCTCTCTTTGTTTATTCTAGTCTCTTCCTCTCAAAGTATTGCAACCTGGGCCATCACCATCATCTTGACTTTGCTAATGACTTTGGACAGTTCTGTCTTGTGAGGTCATTGGTTTTCTTCAAGAATGAAAAATGAACACCAACAACAATAACAAATTTGCATTTACTTATTTGTATACATAATGTATCTCTCACTGAAGTCAGAGATTATTTCATTTTGTCTTTGTATCCTCCATACCCTGCACACCATAGGAACATAATAAAATTGATAGAAATAGAATAGAATAGGACAGGATAAGATAGGATAAACTGGGATGGGATAGAATAGCATCACTAGCATTGGATAAATCATTTTTCTCCTCTTTATATTTGAACATTAACTTGTAAGGGATTTCAAATGCACTTTCTATGCTTGGGGAGACATGTGGGGGCTGAATGAAGAACAATGATCCAATGAACAGAATATTTTCCTTAATGATCTAGTAGCTTTAAAATATGCTAGCCTAATATTTTGGGGTAAAGTGAGCAAGCCATCAATAGAACCCAGAACCTATAAAATCCAGGATCCTATCACAAGGCAGTGATAACATAGAGAGCCATGGTGACAAAAAGAAACTCCTGAAAATCTTTAAGTGAAATTAATTGTAAACTATATTTCCCCTAGGGATGGCCCCAAGATTCATTTAATAAGTGCTATCTGTTTTTTACCTTCATCTCTTCAAGAAAACTTTGTTTGTCAATGTCTAGTCCTTCATTCCACTTTTAAGGGTCTTTAGTCATTGCTTCTATTTATGGGCTCTTCTTTATAGACTGTTGTGAGGACATCTAAAGAATACAGTGAAGACTTCATAGAGGGACCCATCTTCATTAATCATAGTAATACTCAGTACTTATACGTTATATAGAATTTTACAGTTTAAAAAGGCATTTTCATAGCCATTATCTTATGCAATTTTCATGACAGTCTAACAGCAAAAGAAAAGTTCTGTTCCCCAATTAAAGACAAAGAACCCAAGAAAAAGATGTTAAGAGACTTGCCTAATCTTTCCAGTTAATCAGTGGCAGGGGCAACAATGGAAACCATGTCTTTGGACCAACTTAGTTAGAAGGCAAAGTCCTTCTAATATCCTGATTTTCACTTGCCATATTTATCATTAAATTCGTATTTCCCATTGGAACCCCATGTAAAAGACAGGTTGGTTCTCTCTTAGCAATGAAACCTGAAAATTCATTTTCTATCCTTAGATGACAAGGGAGTGTGGAAGGGAGGTAAAGGCGGGAAGGAAGAAAGGGAAAGAATATTTCCAAAACAGTAATCAAGGAAAACACTGCTGGAGCAAAGAAAACAACAAGCCAATACAATTACCCAGCCATCTGTTGAGTGAACTTGAGATGGTTATTTAGTAATTAAGATGGAACCCTGATTCCTGTCCTATGTGTGCTGGGACTGGTTCATGGGCCTCTCTGAAGACAATGTACTAGTTCATAAAATAGAGGTGTAGAAGGACTTTACTTCTGAAAAATATCTCTGGTAAAATAAAGAATATCCAAAGCCAGACTCACAGGAATTTTTCTTCAAGTTACCTATTTACCTCTTATAGCAAGAAGAGAATTCTGGGCCTAGATTCAGGAAAGCCTGAGTTCAAATTCATCCTCCAATACCTAGTAGCTGTGTGATTGAAGCAAAGTCATTTAATTTCTGTCTGCTGCATTTTCTCTATCTATAAAATGGAAATAATAATAGCATCCACCTTCCAGGCTTGCTATGGGAATTACATGAAATAACATTTGTAAAATGCTTTGAAAATCTTAAAGCCTTGTATAAATGTATAAATAAATAAATAAATTTATTATTATACTTAATTAATATTTACAATTAAATGGTAGATCTTCTAATGAAAGCAACAATTTATGAGCTCAGTATGAATATGATGATTTATAACTCAACTACTCCAAGTCACTCTGCTGCTATATTCTGGGGTGTCAAAAGCAGAATAGGAATAGATCCTGGTATCTGACAAACATCTCAAAGACTAATACTGTAGGACATATTTTGTTTATTTAGTAAATCATATATACAATACACATAACTAAAGATGAGCACTACAAAAGAACTTCAATGACATGAGCTTTCCAGTACCTTTTTATGGTTTCTAGGATTTGAATTCAGATTTTTCTAAGATCTTCTCCTCTCCTAATATTCATTTATCCATGTTAATAGAGAGGACTGATGGCAAAGAAATAAAAACTGGCAATATATTTTTTAAAGCATTTTGTTTTTTAAAAACACTCTGTGTTTTGTTCATTTGTTTGTTTCCTATATTAAAGCTCATGATTTCATCATAGTGTAGAAGTGAACCTGGGTTCCCAGTGTTTTTGTTGTGTTTGTTCAATAGTTTCAGCGTATCTGACTCTCTGTGACTCCATTTGGAGTTTTCTTAGCAAAGATTCTGAAATAG
Organism: Antechinus stuartii; assembly: GCA_016696395.1. Taxonomy (NCBI): domain Eukaryota; kingdom Metazoa; phylum Chordata; class Mammalia; order Dasyuromorphia; family Dasyuridae; genus Antechinus; species Antechinus stuartii. The sequence continues at coordinate 39,768,165 of MU174354.1, forward strand.
TTTGCCATTTCCTTCCCCAGATCATTTTACAGATGAATAAACTAAGGCAAAAAAGGCAAAGTGCCTTTCCCAGGATTATACATTTAGTAAGTATCTGAGGCCAGATTTGAACTCACATTTGGCCTGGCACTTTAACCACTGCACCATGTAGCTTTTCTTTGGGTTCCCAAAGACTATAGCAATAAACCATAAGCTCTGCAAGTTGCTTAAAAAAAACTGGATAAATAATAGGCATAGAAATAGATTATCTGTTTTCCAAATATCCAACTGGATAGGTGCAAAAAAAGATTCAATTGCACAAAAGATTGACCCCCTAAGTGCCATGTGGGGATTTGGGAAATTGTGACTCAAAATTGGACTCCCTAAATGTAGTTATGTACTGGACAAGGCAAACTACCAATGTAACTAAGGAAAATTATGTTGAAATTATCTCCACAGAAAATCCATAAAATAGATCATTGAGACTAACCTGGAATATATAAATATACACACACATAAAAATATATATATACATATATATGTGTGTATATATATACACACACACACATTATATGTATGTGTGTGCATGTATATACATATACACACACATGTATGTATACAAACAAATATATAGAAACACATCCATATAAACACATATGTGTATGTATAATATATATGTATATGCATTTTTTAAGGTGGAAAAGTTGATTTGGGTATAGAATACAGTTGGCATAATAATAGTATTGAATTTGAAGTCAAATGAACTGGACTCAAATTGTGCCTCTGCTAATTACCACCTGTTGAGTAAGTGGTTCAGCTTTTCTGAGTCTCCATTTCCTCATCTGTAAAATAAAGGATTTGGACTAGACCAATGGTTTCAAATGCAAATAGAAATAGAATCACTGAAACATATATAAAGATCCCTGTGTGCCACATATTGATTTAGAAAACCACATATTAACATTGTCTATATTTTGTCGTATTTTTATTTATTTTGTTTCGTATTTCCCAATTACATTTTTGAATCTGACTTGCGATGTACTTGGGAGTGTTATGAGCCAGAGGCCACCAATAGGCAGTATATTTATCACTGCTGGACTAGAGGACCTCTAAAAATCAAAATGTATGCTCAAAATCTATGATCTGTAATGTGAGGTCATAATCCCATTATGCTGGGTTGCTTGCTTTATAGAATCATCAAAAACAATTCTCATTTATAAAGTACATCAAAGTATTTTGCTCAAAACCACCTTGTGAGGAACAGTCCTAGTAATGAGACTCAGAGAGACAAAGTTCTCACAATTATATAGCTAACTTAGACTCAAGACTCTGATCTTCAGTAAAGTTCTCCTCCTTTATCACAGGGCAGAAATTCTGGAGGAGAAAACGTAATCGATATCCTACATGACATCATTGAGAGGCTGGCAACTTATAGAGATCACACTTGATGGTTAGCTGTTTTTCTCAGATGCCTCCTTGGAATATTATTTAGGCTACTCAAAAAATGCATTTATTTCTCTGGAGTTGTTCATTTGTGTAGAGGAAGAGATCTCTGAAAGACCTGGATTCAATTCCCATCTCAGACATTTTCTCTGCATTTGAGTCCCATTTAACCTTTCAGCCTGTTTCTTTGTCTTTAAAATGAAAGTTGTTGTGAAGATCAAATGAGATAATATATGTGAGGTGTTTTGTAAAATTTAAAGCACTATATAAATGTTGGCTATTATTAATTATTGTCATCTGCTGTCTTACTCTTTCAATTAGTGAAAGCCTTGAAGAAAGGTACTTAGCTACTTGAGAATAGAAACTCCCAAAGAAAGAGTGAAATAGGAACAAGTTTTTATTAAGGCTCTGTGCCAAGTCCTTTACAAATATTCTATCAATTGATCCCTTTGAGACACATGCTACTCTTATGCCCATTTTATAGTTAAGAAAATTGAGGCATACAGAGTTTAAGTGCCCAGGGTCACACAACTACTAAGTGTCTGAGGCTAGATTTGCACTCAGTGGATAATGAGGTACAATGGAACAACATTGGGAGTCAATTAGCTCAGCGAGTCAATTAGCTCAGAGTGCTGGTTTGAGCAAGAGCTGGGATAAGCTGTACCCTTGTGTAAACCTCAGTTTCTTCATCTGTTAAAATGTAGGGGTGGACTAGATTGTCCAGATCTATAAGAGTCAGCTTGCATAGTTTCTGAGAGGATGTTTCCTTAAGCTGTTGCAAAGGCAAGTGAAAGTGGCAAAGATTAAGCAGAAAATCGCCTTATTGGGCAGCAGTCCAAGGAACTTGGTTAAGAGTAATCAGATGAGTTCATGGAATGAGCCTCAGGCTAATTAAGCAAGAGACCTGAGTTTTAATTTTGCTTTCACCATTGATAATATTTCTGTGACCTTGAATTAGGAACTTAACTTGTGCCTCTCACTTTCACTGTTTTTAAAACATTGTAAACAACTCCCACCATTCCTCCCTCCCAAAGCTGTGTGACAATTGAGATAATGGGTATAAATGTGTTTTGGAAGCAAAAGTGCTATATAAGGGAAATTTGAGGAATGATTCTTATTTTTAATAATTTAATCTTGATAATTTATTTTCACTGGCAAAGATTAAAATTCCCCAAATAAAAGGCAGGCTTGGTCTCTCCAGATTCCACAGGGTTCATGGTTGTTGCTGCGTTGCACCGAATAGATGGAATGTAAGAAGAAAGACACTGACCTACCTTGGCTGGATTGGGGAGGTAGCAGCCTCAGTCACTCATCAGTGGGAGAGGAGGGAGGAGAGGTTGAAAGGCAGGACAGAAAAAAAAAGGAGGAAAAGGGAAAGATGCCTGGGACCAAAAGGATACAAACAAGCTTTAGGATATGTGTTGCCTTTCTTAGATCTCAAGAATGGCATTTTCCCCATCATGCTCTCATAGATATCGCACAGGAAGGGACCTTTGAGGTCATCTGGTCTCCAGCTTCTTAAACTATAAGTTGTGTCCCCATAAGAGGTTTCATAACTGAATTATGATCTATTATTAGTACTATTCATATTATTAGTTATTAGTATAGTATTACCATTATTAGTAAATTGTGATTTTTATTATTAATATTAGTATTTATTATTTGATTAGTATACATCCCTATATACCTGGGGCCATATAAAAATATCTCAGGCAAAAAAAGGTAGCAAGTAGAAATAATTTTAAAAGCCCTTCCCTGATTCCAATAGTCTTGTAATGGAGAGAGAGAGAGAGAGAGAGAGAGAGAGAGAGAGAGAGAGAGAGAG